>JBAMJV010012220.1:0-61813 GCA_037951105.1 Echinarachnius parma
TCATCATCTTTGTAGCTTGAAGACAGCGACTGACGACAATTTGTGCAATATGCGACAATATGTGGTCTGAGGTTTTACCTGATTTCACAAATTGTCGCCGGGTATGGGGACGGCGAGAGCAACACAAATTGTCGCAAATGACAATTTGTGCAGGAGGCGACAATTTGTGGCGTGAAATTTTGCACAAATTGTCGCCTACGACAATTTGTGCAGGTACGACAATTTGTGGTGCAACAATCGCGCTATGCCCATTCACTTTGACTGGATAATTGTACAGTGGTCGGTCTTTCCGTTAAGCGTCTTTGGTTTCGTGCAGCTAACTTGTCAGCTGCATCAGGGGGTGATTTTTGAAGACCGGAACGACTGCTTCTCTACGTTGCATTGTGGGCTACTTGGGAACTACCGTGTACCTATCACAGAGCAGTTCATAAGCGTCGTCACCGGATTGAGGTCATTAAAACAAGTTCATATGCATACGTTACCATGGATCCCATTGTTCTCATAAGCGTGATACAATCAGGGGGGTCAAACTGCGCGCTAATCTGGGAAACTTCATGGACTGGCTAACATGGAATGCTGGGATACGTTCTACGTCACTAATTTATGCATTTGTTGTAATGTTATTCAAACGTCATCGCGCGATTGCCATGTAAGGCCAAACTGTGACCATATATGGAATCATCTTGAATATTTGATTTGACCTCTTTTATATTGACGCGACGTCACCAATTGCAGCTTGAAGTTGATTGTTTCAACTTTGACACGGAGATTTCGTGACGATGGATATCTAAAGAAGTGAAAAATCACTCTCAAACATAATTATTCGGTAAGTTGCTTCGTATTCATTCCATTATTTTCAAAATTCATATTCTCGGCGTTCTCTCTCATGTCCAGATTTTCTCTCAGATGCATTATTTTTGTAACAAGATTAATAAATTAAGGACTAACCCCACATCGTTCGCGACCAGTTTCTGTGGGTTAAGACGGAGTCCTTGTCAACAGTGTTTACCGCCCGGAGCTCCCCGTCCCACTCGATCTAAATATACGGTACCGTACATCTGCAGTAGACGTGTAAGGTCCTTTGCATTTAATTGGGTCCGGGCTGGGTCCCTGGTGCTGGTTATTATAGGCCAGTTGACTGCGTCTTAAAAATCATATTATTTGCATATTTTAACTACCTAAATTTAATTCCTAAATTTTACATGTGATACAACAACAATCTAGATTTCTACAGCATTTCTAGACTTGAATTAGATAGTGAGAAAGAATCAATTCAATTCAAGCGTTCAACTAAAACTAAGTTCAAGTTCAACTTCAAACCTGTCTCTGTGTCAGAAATAGGTACCAAACAAAATTAAATTTAAACATCAGTGTTGTGTGGCGCCGTGCTTCACAAGTCAAGACGCCTAGCTCGTTAGATGATCACAATATAAGCAGCAAGCCTTGGCCTAGCCTAGGCTAGGTCTAGCCCTGGCCTAGCAATAGCACTAGCACTAACAGCGCTTGCCTTAAGACAGTTAACTACTAAAATCAACAACTTGGACTGGGTTAACTAAGTAAAACTAAAAGCTATACTTGTCAAACAATGTCATGAATGCATGATTAAAAGTAATGAAGTGAATACTTTTAATTAATTGTTCTTCTATTTTTTAAACAAGCCATGACCATTTAAAAAAATTTATAATGGGCAATTATAAAATTATGCATCAAAATCTACCTTGAGAGTGAGTTAAACATTTGTTAATTCTTGTTCATGAATGTTCTTCTGGTATATATATTTTGTTTTAATGTGATTTATTTACATGAAATGGTTTTCATGACCCAGTCTTCAATTCTTGGGTCTTTGCTAAAAATAGTAAAAATTTAATTTCACTATGAAAATATTGTCTAAAACCAAAGTATGAAACTGAGCTCTGTAGCATATGTTGACTTGTGCATGTGCCTCAATTATACAAAACTGCACCATTTTGAATTGTATTTCCATTATTAACAGTCACATTCATTTCCTTTAAAACTGGATCTGTTTTATTTAATTGTACACTTTGTGTTGATTCATTGTTTCTTCTTATTTTTACAGTGCGCCCCTGAAGCTGTGGTGTTCGACAGTTCTACATCAGCAATACAAATCAACAACGGGGATAACTCTACTACTACCAGGACTACCCACGTTCATCTTTTCTTGCGAAAAACTATTGAGCAGTTCAAGAATAATAAATAAGTAAGTCTCTGGATAAGAGAACAGATTTTTAACTAGATGTTGCAGTGGATGCACAGCCATGCATGGCCTATAGTTTGAAGAAGGACCTAGGCTTGGTACTAGTAGACGGATTTGATAAACTTAAATAATTCAGTCACACAATTTATCCTAATTAGTAAGGAATCTAGTAGTACTAAACCTAAGTGTGATTCATTTGAACATTGTAGCTCAGTTTACAGTAAAATCAATTATCACAACATAAGCAGCAAGCCTTGGCCTAGCATAGTCTAGGCCTAGGCCTAGCCCTGGCCTAGCACTAGCAGCGCATACTATAAAATCAACAACTTGGACTGAGCTAACTAAGACTAAGTCAAAATAAAAGCGATACTGGTCAATAAATGAATGCATGATTAAAAGGAATAAAGTGAATACTTTGAATTTAATTGTTCTATTTTTTAAACTACCCATGTATTGAATTTATGTTGCCAATTATAAAATGATGTAGACCTATCCAAATTTACCTGAGAGTGAGAGTTAAACATTTAGTAATACTTGTTCATGGATGTTCTGGTAATATGTAAAGAAATGTGATTTATTTCTATGAAATGGATTTTACTTTCATGACTCAAGTCTTCTTGAGTCACTGCTAAAATGTTAATTTTACTATGAACCAATTGTCTAAAAACAAAAGTATGAACCTGAGCTGAGCAGCATATTTTGTGTGCCTCAATTAGCAGTCACATTCATTTCTAGATCTGTTTTATTTAATTGTAAACTTTGTGTTGATTTATTGTTTCTTCTTTTTTAACACTAACAGTGCGCCCCTGAAGCTCTGGTCTGCACTGGTGTTCGACAGTATTCATCATCAGCAATACAAATCTACAATGGAGATAACTGTACTACTTCATACACTACCAGGACAACCCACGCTCTTTTTTTATGCGAAATAATATTGAGCAGTTCAGGAATAATAAATAAGCATAAAGTCTCCAGATAGAGAACTGATTTTTAAAGTGTTGCAGTGGGTGCATAGCCATGGTGGAGTACAGTTTGAAGAAGGACCTAGGCAGTAGACAGGCTCGATAAACTTAAATAAGTCAGTCAGTCACACCATTTATCCTAATTAGTAAGGAATCTACTAAATGTGATTCATGTGAACATCGCAGCTCTTTACGCTATAACCAGAGGACATGATGGACAGTGACAGCTGATTCGAAATTGACACACTGATGAGTATTGCTCACATGCAATGATCCATCGATGTACAATTATGTAGTAATGATCCATTGACAAGTCAAAACAATTACTCTTATATTACTGTCCTACTGGGTATTTATAAACAAAGCTAGGACAGCACCATAATAAATCTTGCTTAGTATCCTCATAATGTGTGAACATACAAGATGATTATAGCGATTATAGCGATAGCGGTAGCGCCCTGTGGTTGCACTGCTTTTTGGCTCCCGCCTCACTTCGATTTATTTTGGTTCTTTTGCGTGAACTCTGGTTAATGTTTGTACCATCTTGTAAAGCATGACACAGTGACCTTACAGGACATGTTTTATTATTAGAAAGTCCTTCATTGCCTTGCAGACTCTGAGGAAAGATTTTGTTGATTTGCTTATGTTGGATATGTTGAATATAGTGCTACCATCTTGTGCTATATAACACATGCCAACATGACAGTTCAACACTTAACACTTTGCTGACTTTGAATAGAACACAATGATGGCTTTCAATTCAGCGACTATCTTTGCCTTTATCCTCTGCACAATGGCCCTGCTTTCATACACTAGAGAAGAGCTCTTGGACTTTCGGGCACAATGCTCTGGACTTGCTCTTCCCATTGATGTCTACCATTCACTGGTGGATTGTGGATTAAGCAGTGTCAAACCTACAAAGAGAGGGATAAGAGCCTTTGTCAAGAGACAACACCCAATCTCTGTAATTCAGAGCGACACTGATCATGTACACCCGTTCATGGCTACACGGTGTTCCAACAAGAACAACTTGATATACATCAACCCTATCGCTGAACATTCCAAGATGTGTACCGTAAATGTTCGATCAATACGAAACAAGAGCGCAGAATTCAAAGAGTTTGTAATTGAACATGACTACGATGTAGTAGCCATCACGGAGACCTGGTTGAAGCCTGACGATGATGAGTGTGTATTAAAAGACATCACTCCTGCAGGGTATGAATTTCTTCATATTCCACGCAGACAACGTTCAGGAGGTGGAGTTGGCCTGCTGCATAAAGCAAACCTGACCATCATTTGCGATAGAACAAATATGTTCTCTTCATTTGAATCTCTTCATGCACAGATCACAAACTCTTCTTCGCCATCATGTTCGATTCGCCTAGTCATTGTGTATCGTACAGTGCACAACAACACCGATGGCCACCGTGCGCCATTTTCAGCTTTTCTGGATGATTTCAGTGCTATGCTGGACTCCTACATTCTCCATCCATCAAAGTTGCTTATAACTGGAGACTTCAACATATGGATGGATGAAAAAGACGATGGAATGACAGTTCAGTTCACTAATCTTCTCGACGCCTATGGCATGACACAGCATGTCAATGATGCAACTCATCGACTTGGCCACATCCTGGACTTGTTCCTGACACGTCAAGATGAGTGTACAGTCTCTGAAGTAACTGTGCATCCTGGCCTCTCCGACCACAGCGCCATTATCTGCAAACTCTTCCTCCAGAAGCCAGAACCTCAACGAAAGGTCATCACTACAAGGAACTGGAAATCTTTGGACAAATCCTTGTTCAAATCCAGATCACACGAGATACTATCAGCGATCGATATCGAGCATAACAACATTCATGATTCAGTCAGCGAATATGAAGCTGCCCTTTGTCAGCTGATCGACGATCTATGCCCGAAGACGACAAAAACTGTTATCGAGAGGGAAAACTCTCCATGGTACAACGATGAAATACGCGATGCCAAGCAGCTGAGACGCAGGTTGGAGAGAAGATGGAGAAAGTCTCGCCTTTCCGCTGATCGCATCCTATATCAAGAACAGCGCCACCGCGTTATACAATTGATGGAAGAGGCGAAAACTGATTTTTTTTTCTTCAGCTGTAGACCAGTGTTCTTCGGATCAGAAAGCGCTGTACAAGATTGTGGACGAGCTTCTCCATAGGAAGGGTGCCCCGATCCTTCCTACCTCAGCCTCTGATCCTGAGCTGGCAGAGCAATTTTCCTGTTACTTCGAGAGCAAAGTTGTGAATATCCGCAATGACCTACATCCTGATGACGTTTCCCAGAATCTGCCAACAGCCTACACTGACCCTGCTGGTCCATCCTCTGAGTCTCGTCTGAACAATTTCAGTCCGGTTTCAGAAGAGGAAGTGAAGAGGTTGATCCTGCAATCTCCAAACAAATCCTGCAACATGGACCCGCTGCCTACATGGTTGATCAAGGACCATGCTGACGTTTTCGCACCATTCTTCACAAAGCTCATCAACAAGATGTTCTTGGAAGGACATTTCCCAGATAACCTGAAACATGCTGCCATCAAACCACTGCTAAAGAAGAATAATCTTGATAGAGACGTTCTTTCAAACTACAGACCAATTGCAAACCTGAAATTCCTTGGTAAACTAGTGGAACGTGCCATTACACACCGCATTTCGGCATTCATTACAAGTAGTAATCTAAATGATCCCTTCCAGTCTGCGTACAGAAAAAACCATAGCGTAGAAACTGCTACTCTACGCGTATGTAATGACATACTTCAGGCTATGGACCAGGGTCTACTTGCAGGAATGGCACTACTTGACTTGAGCTCGGCGTTCGATACGGTTGACCACGATCTCCTCCTGAACAGACTGCAAGACCTGGGCATTGGATGATCTGCGCATGACTGGTGCAGATCGTATCTAAATGGTCGGACTCAATCGGTGGAGGTCGGCAACGCGACATCAGAGTCTGTTCATTTGTCCTTCTCCGTTCCTCAGGGCTCTGTATTGGGACCTCAACTGTTTTCCCTGTACATCCTACCTATTCAAAATATCATATTGAGGCATGAACTGAGTTATCATATATATGCTGATGATATCCAGGTGTATGCCCCTTGCCCACCAACCCAAGACGCGGTAAATAGCCTTGCCGCAAAGCTGGAAGCATGTCTCCTTGACATTAAGAACTGGATGCACAACAACTACCTGAAGCTAAATGATAAGAAGACAGAATTCATCGTCTTTGGATCAGTGCAGCAGAGGAAGAAAGTCGAAGTTCCTGATCTTATAGTGGGTGAAACTGTCATCAAATCAATCGATCGTGTGCGGAACCTTGGCCTTGTACTGGACGCTAACATGACGATGGAACCACAAATCACTAACTGCATCAAATCATCCATATTTCATCTACGTAACATCCGGAAAATCACAAAATATCTCAACCCACATGCACTGAAAAGTCTCATTCATGCATTCATCACCTCTCGCCTAGATATGTACAATGCAGTAATGTCCGGGTTACCACAGTGTCAAATCTACAAATTGCAGAAAATCCAGAACGCAGCCGCACGTCTCATATCCCACACACCACGCTCAGCACACATCACTCCCATTCTAAAGGATCTTCACTGGTTACCCGTCAAGAAAAGAGTCATTTTCAAACTCCTCACTCTAACTTACAAATCCATGCATAACCAGGCCCCTCTCTACATCTCCGAACTTCTTCAAGTGCGCGTGCCAGGCCGAACAAGACTTCGATCCACCTCTACAGTCCAGCTCTTGGAAGGAAGATCTAGGAGGTCGTGGGGGGACAGATCGTTGCGGGTTGCTGCACCACATCTATGGAATCAGCTTCCCCAAGATCTCCGTCAATCTCAAACAATCAATACCTTTAAATCATGTCTGAAAACCTACCTGATGAAATTACCTTAAATATGCCCGGAGTTATATATGTGATTAATTTTTATGCTTAAGATTACTATTTTATGACTATGTTTTTTGTTATCATTTTGTAATGTTGAAATGTGCGCCACGAGTGTCCGAACGGACAGATGTGCGCGCGATATAAATGTATAATTATTAATTATATTATATTATGATTCTGAATACAATTCACAGACAAATACCCCAGGACTGCCAGCACACTCAATTAATGGTTTTGTATAGTTCAGAATTTCAGCTACATCACCAATTACAACAAAGTAAAGGGACTGAGATTGAAAGATAAATCCCTGTCAGCTTGTAGCTGCAAATTTGTGTGTTGAATAGAAGACATTATTAAAGTTGCACTTATTTGCACCCTTTTTAATTAGATTCTGGAATAAAATGTATATGAATTGTGAAACCTCCTTGTGACGTGCACTGTATGCAGGCCGCATTTATGTTCTGATTGTGTCAGTACAGGTTTATTGCTGTGTTCAATGGGCGATTGAACTATAGTAAACTTCATAAAACCTGGTCTTGATCCTTCTCCTGTAATAATGCCTTTCTCTGTCAGGTGCATGCTTCCACTGTAATGTATTAATTGAATTGAACTCTTACTAAAATATTGTATTATTATTTTGTGATGATTATATTATACAAATCTAGTCTCTAGAGTTCATGTTGTGCAATAATGATCAACACGTATTAAACACATATCACTGTATTCAATTTTCATACTAATTGAATGTCATCGCAGTTAAATCAAATTTAAATTGAGCACAATTCGTTTTGTTTAAAAAGAAAATTACTTCAAATAGTGAATGTTGCTGATTCATTTGATTGGTCAATCAAACGGCGAAAAATGTTTGTCGGGAAATGACTAGTTGAAATTAATTGATAGGAGTTGCAATATGTTTTGTTGATGCAATTTATAAGTTGTATATTTGTACCCTGTACATCAGTTTGCATTATTTTGTGCACAATCTTGCCACAACATGACTTAAATTATTATACTACTATTCTATACCTCCCATGTTCAATGCGTATCCCCCTCTCCTAAATTGTATTTTTCTTTGCCCTTCTATTTTCTTTTTGTTTCTCTCCCAGTTTTTCTCCTATATTGCCTTTCTCAATTCCCCTCCTAAATATATTCTTGTTATATTCAAGTAGTAGTATTTGTAGTAGGTAGTAGTAGTAGTAGTGGTAGTTGTTGTTCTTATCGAATGGTAGGTTTTAGTGGCATTTATTTGTTTTTTATAGGGATGTAAGATATCCAAAATTCAAGTTTTGTTTTTACTTTCAGTGAGCAAAAAATGATTGCATTTCCAAATTATTATAAAATGCTCATACTTATATATCAAGTTTATCAAATTGGATTCACATTGATTCTTGATAAATTGATGAAGATCAATTTAGTTTTGTTTAATGTTGAGAATTAATGAATTTCAGACAACTTGCATACTGGAAGTACATAACTTTTAAGACTGCTAATAATGTTGTTGTAGTAACATTTAGTTCATTGTACAAAATATTACTCATACCAAGTTATTTACAAAAGCCAATATATTTCCTGTATATGTATAGCTGTTATACAATCCTAATACACAATTCGTATGTAGGAAAGTACTTTTAGTTTTCTCAGCAATATCTTATAAAATAAAAACAGACAACTGATTTAGAAATTAAAATCTTTATTTGCACAGAAAATACCTTTAGAGATAATGTTTTGTTTTAACAGAAAGTCGTTTTGTCTTTTTATCATTCTGATGGAAGTTTAATGTCGACATTATTTAAAACTGTGTTTCATGCTGTTGAACATTATGTTCATTTAATAAATGTTATTTGAATGGTATGAATTTGCATCTTTCCACATTTCCTACTGTATGTAGATTAATCATTTGAAAAAATCATGAGATTGCAATAATTATGTTGTCATGAATATGAATGCAGGGCTATCTATGATTGCATGATTATGTGGCAGAATCGGATGTGTCTGTATAATGTGTCTATATGAAAAGCTTAATTCTAAAAGGTGCTAAATCCACTTTTTTAACTTTTTAAAACAGATTTCTTTGCTCAATTATTTGAATAGGAAAAGGGAACGTTCCATATTTTGAATTTGTATCGTGTAATTTGTCCTAAAATGGTTGATTTCTAGATAGCTACTTTAATAGCTTATTACTGTACTGATATTTAGGGAAAGTGGATTTAGCGCCTTTTGGAATTTAGCTCTTCATAATGTGTGTGTATGTATGTATGTGTGTGTGTGTGTGTGTGTGTGTGTGTGTGTGTTTGTGCGTGCGTATGTGTGTGTATGTTTGTTTATTTTGTGTCTAAGTTAATTTACGTGAAAAGAGGTCAGTCAATTTGTCAACATCTCAAATTCAACTGAACACGGTAGACAGTATTCATTTATCCAAGTTTTTAACTAGATAATCACTAAATCATTCTATAACTTACATGAAGAGCGTCTGTATCAGACATTTAACCCGTTCTTGTTCTGTATTTGTTTGTATAATGTATGTTGATTTAATGTATCATCAATGTGTCATCATTATTATCATGTCGTTTTAGCCCACACACGTGTGTCAGTTTCGTAAACAACGTGGTTTTACCCGACCCACTTTTAACAGTAATGTGTGATTGGCTAAATGTACGCGTAGATGCTATGAATATATGAATACATGAATAATAATTAATTAGCGATGACCTCTAACATGACGCAGTTTGCTGCTTGATATTCCGCTGCTGCAATTATATGCAGTTAATAACTGTTCACGTTCCTCAGCGAATTACCCAGCATTCCATGTTAGCCAGTCCATGAAGTTTCCCTAACCGGCCATGTTTGCTGCGTGTAAAGGCTATGGGAAAATTAGCGCGCAGTGCGTAGATTCTCTTCTAGTTATTTATATCATAGAAGTATGAATAAACAAACCAACCCGTTTATAACTAGAAGGCTCACTTAACGCGCGCAAGTCACGTGTCCCATAGACTTTGTACATGGGCAACATGGCGGAGTGAACAGATTTTTGAAGCTCCCGTAGCCCACTTCTCTACGTCATCGCGTAGTGACCTAGAAATACTGGACCAATCATCATGCTATGCAGTGCGTAGACTATCGCGCCTATTTTCCTGCGCACTGTCCTAGATTTCATCACGCTTATGAGAACAATGGGAGCCATTGTGACGTATGCATATGAACTTGTTTTATTGACCTCGATCCCGTGACGACGCGTTTGAACTATTCTGTGATTGGTTAACTGTAGTTCCCAAGTAGCCCATAATGCAACCAGTTGTGGGCTCTTCCGGTGAGCAAAAATCGCTGCACTCTGGCAGCAGTGACACCCCCCTGATTTATATACTACTTCTATGGATACAATCTATGACAGTGCGCAGGAAAATAAGCGCGATAGGCTACGCGCTTCACATGATGATGACTGGTCAAGTCTTTCTAGGTCAACCGCGATGACGTAGAGAAGTTAACCAAAAATCGCATCACTCCGACATCTTGCCCATGTATAAAGTATATGGGGCACGTGACTTGCGCGCGAGAAGTGGGCCTTCTAGTTATACACGAGTTGGTTTGTTTATTCTATGCGCCACATCATTAGGTATGCATACAAAAGCGCGAACTTCGATGCCTCTTTATTTTGTGCGTGTATGCAAATGCCTACAAAATGACAATGAAGAGAGCTACAATGGTCTTTTAAATGCGCGTACAAATGAATGGGAAAACTGCTGCGCGAAATTCGATCCCCCTTTTTTTTTGTCAATACAAATGGAAGGGTTTCAAATATATGCCGAAATAAGTAGTTGAAATTGAGTGACCTTAAAACCAAAACATGTTTATTATACTACAGAATAGTCTGTAGTTATCTTGTAGTTAGCTTGTCGTTATCATGTGGTATGCAGTCTTAAAGGTATATTGTAAGTATCTTGTGGTTTGTGCCCGTTTGGACACGCTAAACTCATAGTTATCTTGTAGTTTCCAAAATACAGGATTGCGCGCGGTGCAAACTGTAGTCATAGAATTATGAATAAACAAACCAACCCGTTTATAACTAGAAGCAAAGACACTCAATGGAAAGACCGACCACTGTACAGTAATCCTGTACAAAGTGAACGGGCAGAGCGCGATATACAAAATTAACACGCATTTTGATACGCAGGCTATTCATTATGACGTCACAATAACAATGTTTACTTCGCCTGACTAAAAATAATTTCAAGAAGACGTGATAAAGTTTGATGAACCCAAATTTGCATATCGCGCGTGAAATTTGTTTTGCGCACTTTGTTACGCGTACAATAATAAAGAATTAAATGAAGACAGTGCGCGGACTGAGCGCGCGTTAAAGGGAATTATAAACGGGTTGGTTTGTTTATTCATAATTCTATGGAATTCAGACCGGTATATTAGACGCGTGGATCCATATTGAGCACTTTTACGCACGGTACGTAATCCCAATTGGCTCAGTTATAAGTAGCGATCGCGAACTGTCCCACTTCCGAACACCCGAGTCGAAAATGCATCAAAAATAGTCGCGTTCGGAATATTTGTACTAGTCGAATGGAGATCCATCAGAGATGTTTACGAGCGAAAATATTACGTAACACGCTAAACCGCACCGACTTCAAAGTGCCGCTGTTTGATCTTATCAGCGATATGTATTGCCTTAGGTGACAGCTCGAGAAACTCGCTCGGTATACAGATACCAGCTGTTTGCTGCATGCAATTTCATAAGAAGGCCCGTGTTCAGATATTTCGAAGCACCGCTCTTCGATCGATCCAACACATATCGTGAGTTTACCTCGGGAGATTACGGTGGAGTGCGAGTTGGAATTTGCTGACTACCCATTATAACCCACGCATATATGGCTTTAACATTAAAATTCGCGGTAGCCATTGCCATTTTTTTCTCTACACGGTAAGATCTTTAAATTTCAAAAATATATTTCTCACAGCTATAATTTAAAACGTAAAAACGCTATCGACTATAATTTTTAATATTTTTAACTAAACAAAAACAAAATTAAACTAGAATTGTAATACTTGTTTAGAACAAGTATAGGTGGGCTGGTCGAACTAAAATTAAAGACATAATCAAGGGCTCATTTGAGATAGCTTATTGTCTCAGCTACAACATACTCGAAGTTCAGCGTAAACGAAGCTAAAACGAAGAAGATATTGGTAGCGAAAGACGGGAATGTAGAATCCAGTTTTGAAAAAAAGTCATGTCCCTTAGAGAATACACGCAAAATGTGAAAAAATGACATACCTCCTTAAATCGCAAAAATACGCCATGATGCCTTTGTCAAAATGAAAAATCGTGATCATCACATTGGTAGAGAATTGTCTCAGATAGAACATATCAAAATTTGGAAGAAAATCGATCAATATTTACAGAGATACAATAAATTTTCCAAAAATATGCTGACGTCATAATATGCAAATTGAAATTTTGAGTTCGGAGGCCATTATGATGACGCCATGAGTTAATTGAGGGTCAAATGAGACATGAAATCATATCTCCGACTCATAATCTATCCAAATATGAAAAAAAACTTGGGAGTTCCCATCCATTCTGAAGAGTTACAATGAATTTTGTATAGGCATGTTTTTGCCCATATATGCTATGTATTACAAGAGCTCGCGCGCATGGACATGTTTCTTGAACGGAAGCTCATTGCGTTTTTACTAGTCAGAAAAAGGTGAACAAGGTATCAAAATGCTTGGAAAGATGGGCTAAATATGATAACAGAGAAAATTCGGCGATTCTATGTTGCAAAATGCCAGTACGCGCGAAAACGCGCGCGCATGCGCGTGTGCGCGTTTTTTCGTAAAATGCTTAAAATGGCCTGAAACGTATCCAAAATGAATTTGCGACGATTTTGAACATTTTAAAATTTTGCGCGCGCGCTGACGCGCGCACGTACGCATGCGCGCGCGTTTTTTGACCTGAAATTGACCGGACGGATATTGACCTTGATCATGATAAATATGAATGAGAAACAACTTTTCGTTATGAAGATATGATCATGAGAAGATATTCAGAAAATTTTACAAAATGGCGCCTAGATGACGTCATCAGTCAAGGTCAGGGTTCAAAACCTTATTTTGCTTTGTCCATATGCCTATATATATGTGTGCCAAATTTCAAGGCACTTGATTGAGCCATTTTCAAGTTATCTTGGTAACAAAAAAGTGATTGGAAATAAGAAAAATAAAGAATAATAATAATAATAAATAAATAAATAAATAAAGGCAATTCTAACGAAATTATGAGGTGGTCTGTATGATGTACAGCCCACCTAATTAGTAAAACAGTGTGTCCCCCAGGTGTATTGAGTACGGAGATAAGCTGGTGTTCAATCTTCATACTAGCCTGAATTTGCCAAGTTTCAGTAAGTACGTTCTGATCCTCATTTTTGTTTCAATTAATACTAACAAAGGGAACATTTGTTAAAAAAAAGCTATCGACTATAATTTTAAAATGTTTTTTCATTAATTAAAATTAACAAGATTGAGTACTGCACCCAAACCTCTAGGTGTACTGAGTTTTCTCTTAAGCTCGATTTGAATCTTCATTTTGCCTGAAGAGACATCGCTGCGCGACCGCCAGTGATCTGTCTTGTAATTCTATTAGTCTTTGCTAGAAGGCCAACTTATCGCGCGCAAGTCACGTGTCCAATAGACTTTGTACATGGGCAAGATGGCGGAGTGACGCGATTTTTGAAGCTTCCGACCACTACATCTCTACGTCATCGCGTAGTGACCTAGGAAGACTTGACCAATCATCATGCTATGAAGTGCGTAGACTATCGCGCCTATTTTCATGCGCACTGTCCTAGATTGTATTAGGCTTATGAGAACAATGGGATCCATGGTGGCGTATGCATATGATCTTGTTTTATTGACCTTGATCCGGTGACGACGCGTATGAACTGCTCTGTGATTGGCTTATGTAGTTCCGAAGTAGCCCACAATGCAACGTAGAATGGTAGTCCAAAATGGTGACCAAAAATCGCGGTCACTCTGGCAGAGCGATACCTTTCCAACCCTGCATCTGTTTGTAACCAAACTTGATTGGTAGATGTCGTACATTGGCCTCCATGATATTCTGGGGTCGAAGGTCACATTAGTAGGTCAAAGGTCAAATGGGGTAAAATGTAAAATTTTACCTGTAAGAGTCTATTATGGTTGATAACTTTCCAACCCTATATCTGTTTGTAACCAAACATGATTGGTAGTTGCCATATATTGGCCTCCATGATATTCTGGGGTCAAGGGTCACATAAGTAGGTCAAAGGTCAATTAGGTCAAATGTGATATTTTACCTCCAACAGTCTATTAGGGTTGATAACTTTCTAACCCTGCATCTGTTTGTAACCAAACTTGATTGGTAGGTGCCCTATATTAGCCTCCATGATATTCTGGGGTCAAAGGTCACGCAAGTAGGTCAAAGGTCAAATGAGGTCCAATGCGAAATTTGACTTGCAATAGTCTATTAGGGTTTATAACTTTCCAACCCTGCATCTGTTTGTAACCAAACTTGATTGGTAGGTGCCCTATATTAGCCTCCATGATATTCCGGGGTCAAAGGTCACGCAAGTAGGTCAAAGGTCAAATGAGGTCCAATGCGAAATTTGACTTGCAAGAGTCTATTAGGGTTGATAACTTTCCAACCCTGCATCTGTTTGTAACCAAACTTGATTGGTAGGTGCCCTATATTGGCCTCCATGATATTCTGGGGTCGAAGGTCACATTAGTAGGTCAAAGGTCAAATGGGGTAAAATGTAAAATTTTACCTGTAAGAGTCTAGTATGGTTGATAACTTTCCAACCCTATATCTGTTTGTAAAGCTCAAAGAAGGTCAAACGTCAAATGAGGTCCAATGTTGCATGAATGCGCGCAAGTGGGCGAGACACTTCATGGCTATCGCCTTGTTAATGTATATTGCAGGTTCACGAGATGCAAAACCACCAAGGATCTGGACGCACTGTGTGATGAGATCAACAGGAAGGGAAGACTGACTGTGAACGTTACACATGGAGAGCTAGAACCAGTGATATTGAAGATGACACATATTCACTTCCCACATAACAGGCATACGTTATTATAACGTTAGAATATGGTTGTTTTGGTTGATTTTTGGTTACCATTGCTGTTACAACGTTGTAGTAACGTTACATATCTGTTAGCTTTGGTGCATAGTTAACGGTTAAAATACCAACGTTGTGGTGACGTTACATTTTCGTTACCTTGGGTGCTTAATCTAACGGTTAAGACTGACATACGTAGGAGTAACGTTATATTTTGGTTAGCTTTGGTGCTTGAATTAATGGTTAAAAGACAAACGTTGCTGTAAATGTATATTTTGGTTAGCTTTGTTGTTTAATTTAGCGGTTAAAAGAAAAACGTTGTGGTAACGTTATTTAGTAATTAGCTTTTGTGTTTAATTTAATGGTTAAAAGACCAACGTTGTAGTGACGTTATATACCGATCTGTCTCTCTGTTTAATTTAACGGTTAAAATATAAACTTCGTAATAACGTTACATATTGATTAGCTTTGGTGTTTAATTGAATGGTTAAAATACCAACGTTGTAGTAATGTTATGCATTGGTTAGCTTTTGTGTTTGATTAAATGGTTAAAAGACAGACATTGTAGTAACGTTATTATATCGATTAGTTATGGTGTGATAGTTAACGGATAAAAGACAAACGTTATAATAATAGTATGTATTGATTAGCTCTGGTGTTAAATGTAACGGTTAATGTAACGTATAATGTAACGTTATCTAGTAAACGTTGGCATAATGTTCATATTTAGTTATCATGTTATTACGTAAATGTTAACGTTACAATAACGTAGAATCAATGAGCAAACTAACCATAATGTAACGTTATCCAATTAATGGTGGCATAACGTTCATATTTAGTTATCTTGTTACCGTAAAGGTTAACGTTACAATAACGTAAAAACAATGAGCAAACTAACCATAATGTAACGTTATCTAGTAAACGTTGTCATAATGTTTATATTTAGTTATCATGTTATTGCGTAAATGTTAACGTTACAATAATGTAGAATCAATGAGCAAACTAACCATAATGTAACGTCATCCAATTAATGTTGGCATAACGTTCATATTTCGTTATCATGTTACCGTAAAGGTCAACGTTACAATAACGTAAACACAATGAGCAAACTAACCATAATGTAACGTTATCTAGTAAACGTTGTCATAATGTTCATATTTAGTTATCATGTTGTTGTGTAAATGTTAACGTTACAATAACGTTAAAACAATGAGCAAACTAACCATAATGTAACGTTATCCAATTAATGTTGGCATAACGTTCATATTTCGTTATCTTGTTACAGTAAAGATCAACGTTACAATAACGTAAAAACAATGAGCAAACTAACCATAATGTAACGTTATCTAGTAAACGTTGGCATAATGTTCATAGTTAGTTATTATGTTATTACGTAAATGTTAACGTTACAATAACGTAGAATCAATGAGCAAACTAACCATAATGTAACGTTATCCAATTAATGTTGGCATAACGTTCATATTTATTTATCTTGTTACCGTAAAGGTTAACGTTACAATAACGTAAAAACAATGAGCAAACTAACCATAATGTAACGTTATCTAGTAAACGTTGTCATAATGTTCATATTTAGTTATCATGTTATTGCGTAAATGTTAACGTTACAATAATGTAGAATCAATGAGCAAACTAACCATAATGTAACGTCATCCAATTAATGTTGGCATAACGTTCATATTTCGTTATCATGTTACCGTAAAGGTCAACGTTACAATAACGTAAACACAATGAGCAAACTAACCATAATGTAACGTTATCCAATTAATGTTGGCATAACGTTCATATTTCGTTATCATGTTACAGTAAAGATCAACGTTACAATAACGTAAAAACAATGAGCAAACTAACCATAATGTAACGTTATCTAGTAAACGTTGGCATAATGTTCATAGTTAGTTATTATGTTATTACGTAAATGTTAACGTTACAATAACGTAGAATCAATGAGCAAACTAACCATAATGTAACATATCCAATTAATGTTGGCATAACGTTCATATTTATTTATCATGTTAACGTAAATGTCAACGTTACAATAACGTAAAAACAATGAGCAAACTAACCATATTGTAACGTTATATAGTAAACGTTGGCATAATGTCCATATTTAGTTATCATGTTATTACGTCAATGTTAACGTTACAATAACGTAGAATCAATGAGCAAACTAACCATAATGTAACGTTATCTAGTAAACGTTGGCATAATGTTCATAGTTAGTTATTATGTTATTACGTAAATGTTAACGTTACAATAACGTAGAATCAATGAGCAAACTAACCATAATGTAACGTTATCCAATTAATGTTGGCATAACGTTCATATTTCGTTATCATGTTACCGTAAAGGTCAACGTTACAATAACGTAAAAACAATGAGCAAACTAACCATAATGTAACGTTATCTAGTAAATGTTGGCATAATGTTCATTTTTAGTTATTATGTTATTACGTAAATGTGAACGTTACAATAACGTAGAATCAATGATCAAACTAACCATAATGTAACGTTATCGAATTAATGTTGGCATAACGTTCATATTTATTTATCATGTTAACGTAACTGTCAACGTTACAATAACGTAAGAACAATGAGCAAATTAACCATATTGTAACGTTATCTGGTAAACGTTGGCATAATGTCCATATTTAGCATTGGCGTAGCGAGTTACGTAATACCTATTCAACTGGGGGGGGGGGGGATGTAATCCGATGAATGAATAGATCATCCCCCCCCCCCACTTAAATGGGTATCAATGTCATGTCTACGCCCGTGATATTTAGTTATCATGTTATTACGTCAATGTTAACGTTACAATAACGTAGAATCAATGAGCAAACTGTAACGTTATCCAATTAAAGTGATTCAGGTAAAGTGTCAGATATTGCACAAAATGACATTTGAGACTTCAATCCTATATCAATATCATTGTAAAATACAATTGAAAGATTTGTAAAAGTTTGAAAGAAAACGAACACTGTTAACCTAGTGAAAAAAAACGAATATTGAGTTCATATTTTATCACCGAATACTGATGGCCTGTCATGGATTTGTAGCAGTTATACTTGTTATCAACCGTTGACGATATCCGCTTGTTTACAGACTGTACAGAATTCGTGGAATTTGCGCACTTTGGATAAAAGTTCAGTAGCGTCTTGAATGTTTCCCACGCGTGCTAGCTGGCTCGGACCAAAGACTGTTCTGGGACGTGTTTAGCTACAACAATTCTACGTTTTTGAAAAGCGTTGATCAACGCTTTTGAAATAATGATTTTCAATGATAATTATCTTCATACTAAAGGGACATTTGACAAAATCTAACCCTACTTTATTCTTCTCTTACCATAAGCTAAACAACAAGGCAGAAGAGAAACGAGGAAGCTCCAAGTATTTTTCGTGGAGTTAGACACTTTACCTGGATCACTTTAACGTTAGCATAACGTTCATATTTAGTTATCATGTTAACGTAAAGGTCAACGTTACAATAACGTAAAAACAATGAGCAAACTAACCATAATGTAACGTTATCTAGTAAACGTTGGCATAATGTTCATATTTAGTTATCATGTTGTTGCGTAAATGTTAACGTTACAATAATGTAGAATCAATGAGCAAACTAACCATAATGTAACGTCATCCAATTAATGTTGTCATAACGTTCATATTTATTTATCATGTTAACGTAAATGTCAACGTTACAATAACGTAAACACAATGTGAAAACTAACCATAATGTAACGTTATCTAGTTAACGTTGGCATAATGGTCATATTTAGTTATCAATTATGTTATTACGTAAATGTTAACGTTACAATAGCGTAGAATCAGAGAGCAAACTAACCATAATGTAACGTTATCCAATTAATGTTGGCATAACGTTCATATTTAGTTATCATGTTAACGTAAAGGTCAACGTTACAATAACGTAAAAACAATGAGCAAACTAACCATAATGTAACGTTATCTAGTAAACGTTGGCATAATGTTCATATTTAGTTATCATGTTATTGCGTACATGGTAACATTACAATAACGTAGAATCAATAAGCAAACTAACCATAATGTAACGTTATATATAATATAACTCCACCATGCTCGAAAGGTATACAAAATTACAAACGACTACGGTAAGTAAAAAGCCTGTTATCATTCAAAAAGAGCCATTAAAACACAAGAGGGCGCTTTTTAAAAAGGCATTAGTTTCAACCATTTTTCATACATAATTATCCATGTGATGATTTATTGATACAATGATTAAATAGCGAGATAATCAACAACTATTTAAAAAACGCTTTTGAAAATTTTTGAAAAAGTGCAAGAATTTTTAAATTTTTTTCTAAAAATCATCAAATTATTTGGGCTACAAATAATTATAAGATCAGATATATTTATTGATATTTCAGCCGTTTCTGGGTCAATTTTGACCAAATAAAGTTTATTCTGCCATTAAAATTGAATGTTCTCTCAAATTCGACACTCAGTTTTTCATTACCTCACAAAAAATTGTGATGTGCAGCGCCCTCTCTACCAAAACTAAACTACCCGTTACAATAACGTAAACGCAATGAGCAAACAAACCATAATGTAAACATGGTAAATAGCAGTAAATACAATATATTGTAAACGGTATGCCGTATGGTAACGTAACATAAATGTTTTTTTTTTTTTTTTTTTCGGTGGACATTTATTTAAGTGGTTTAATAAAAAACCTAAAATTCAAAAAAAAAATACCACAAGTGGATAAAGTGCCCTTTGGAATTGAGGGTAATTGCTCTTTATTTGTTCGAACCAAGTTATGTTGTTTGTCCACGCTTGTTAAAATACTTCATTGTTGGAATGATGTAATATTTAAGGCTCTATTATAGACACTCAACATTGCAAAGGTATCGGACAAAATTTCATGGATTAGCATTACCAGACAATAGCCATTAAGGTGAAACGTTAGTCCACATTAAACATACATGTGTTGTTATCTAGCTTTGAAGTAGGAAAATTAGGTTCGCGCCACTTATTGGTATTAAATTCAATGCAACCGCGGAGTGTAGATAGTACTTTTTATCTAGTGAGTGCAACGCACTTTCACCCAAGATATCTACAGAGTGTAACGATGGGCGAAACTATATGTCATCACGTGATTAACTTTTGACCAATCGTAGAGCAAGATTCTTAGTATGTGGAATATAAAATAAAATAATATACCTCAGATTGTTTTTGTAGTTTTACTACGATCTCTAAAATTCTTCCAAGATGTGTGCATGTATGGTTAGTGTGTGTGTGTTTGTGTTTGTGTGTGTGTGTGATTAATATGCAATTTAAAGCAATTTGTCAAGAAAATGAATACAACAAAATCAATATTCATGATAGTTTTTATATTTGTTGTATCACAATATTAAACAACATGTATATACGGGTATGTTATGTATTATAGTTGCCGACAGACACTACGTGCCAACGCTAATCACCTGCGCCGTAACATCTGACCTTAAGCCCATCGCACACAGAGACGACTCGATCCCGTCACCTATCGCTCAACAACCAAAATCGAGAAAGGAGGCCTCGCACCCGCCAACATCACATCTTAAACTACGATACAATCTTAAGTAGCAAGAACTGCTACCGTTTTTCCTTGTACCCCCGGACCATTCCACTCTGGAATTCACTGCCATCAAACATTAAAACGGCGGATGCTTCTACATTTAAGGATCTGCTTGAAAAGGCAGACATCTAGGTAGCCTTGATTGCATCAAGACCTGCACGTTTAAAGCCACCATCTGGAGGCGATTTGTGCAGTATTAACAAGACAAGACAAGACAAGACAAGATCCGATCCGACTGGTTTTCAGTCAGGCTAGAGTCGGTTCCGCTCAGTCGGAGCCGATTTAACATGTTAAATCGGCCTCGAATGATCTCCGACAAGCTGTTGACCAGCAAAACAGGAGTCCTGAGGCAACGCATACTGAGCTGATCCAACTGAAAACCAGTCGGATGTGGTCGAGTCGGCTCTGTGTGCGGAGGGCTTAAGACCGCTAATTAAGCATCGCATATACCGAGAGGCAACAGGCCGTCAATCTTACTCCCACAACACTGGTTACATATTGTAGGAATTATTTGAATAACAAGACTAATAATGCAAGTGGTATGATTTCACATTCACTGAATATCAGGCTTGGATATCTTCGTGTCAAATAATGTTAGTAGAAAGCAAAGAATGAAAACTATGCAATTTGTTTAATTTTTTACATAAGTTTACCATAACAAAAAGTTGTTCAAAATGATTACTTACTCATTGCATATCAAGGTTCATTCACGAAAAATATCACACATTTCCTGATATTTTCAATGGTTATCAGCAGATTAAATTACAATTATGAACCTTAAAATTGGTAAAAAGCAAATAATGATAAAAACGCAACTTTTGTAATGTTTACATCACATAACACAAAATTGTCATCTTTACAAATAATAAGTCATTGCATATCAAGTTATATTTGTAAGGATGTGATTGTAATTATCATGATCACACATTTTCTTATTATTGTCCTTGTTTTTCAGGTTTAATCTCATATCGATAAAATTGTTTTGTCTGATTCAACCTTTCGAATTGCCTGGATGTGTAATATTAAATTTAAACTACATAATTTTCTTCATGATTCCATTATTAAATTATTGTGTAAGAATATTCTAGGATTGGAAGTATTATGTTTGTTCTGAAAGTTATCTCATCGTCATTGTTCAGTAATAACTGCAGTAGCTGGCAGCTTCAATGCTTCTCAAAAACCTGCAGCAAAAATGAAAACTTGAAACTTCAATAAAAATACACTCGTTAACACTCATATAATAACCTAAATATACTTGTATATGCTATTAATATGAGAGAAAATACAGGATACAAACTTACGATACATAAGAATTATACCATTTCCAAATAAAAACGTCCAATAAAAGTGATTTTTTTTCATGATATAATAACAAGATACAATGCCCCAAATAACCAATAAAACCTGACTCCCAAAATGTCTTAATTTTTGTTATATCATTTCCCAACAAAATATGTCGTAATATGTTCAATAAAAACCTGACAACGAAAAGAAAGAATCGTTTTTTTATTTTTCATGACATAATTTCTAGATAAATATTTTCAAATATTAATGTTTTTGATACAGGAACTGATTTCTAGGAAAGAATAAAAACAAACATATATTATTTAGTTATTTTCATGAAAATTACTAAAAGTATAGAATTGTTATTAGTCGGTCTCATAAACAATAATAAACTAATAATATGGTCCCTCTAAACAATATTAGGAAACAGTAACATCAGAGACGGAGATATGGATTATCACCCCATAAGTTATTTTTAAACAATACAACAGCAACAATAATAACAACGTTCATACTAGCACAAGCAACAAACATAAACAGCAACAGCACATCGGTCGTTCCGCGTTCAGATTGTACTATATACTTTCTCGGGGCGACTCGAGATCAGACAGATTCTGCGTAAATGTGGAAGTGCGAATTTCGGTTGTATACCTATACAGGGGAAGGTCAAAGTATAAACGTTGAACGCAATTTCAAAAAGCAATATGATTTTGTATTTACATTTGTGTACAAACAATCCGACCTCGTTGATCCGGCTACTATCCGAAAATCCTGAAATGTACAATAGGGGTTTTCCACCCATCCATCCAAACTTTTGTTCATTCATTTTTGTATTGTTTAATTTATCAACAGTTATAATTTAAATTCGTCGGTTACAGTTGCTGACTTGCTGGACACATCTGAGACCGAAGAGTTTGAATTTGACGATGTTTAACAAAAAGACTACATTCAGTGAACTTAGGGTGAAATTTATCGTCCAAAGACGGAATTGAAGTAGACTTGTGTATCACTGAACGACAAAAGTTTGAGTATAGACGGGAAAACCTTATATTAACGGGACGCAGTCTCGCAATCAGCAAACTTCCATGTTTTCTTTTCAATTTAGACTGGAAATCGCCCGGAGATGTTGCGAACATGAATCGGTTAGCTGAATGGGTCCCTGGCCACTCATTTTGTTTTTCACCAATAGACTTGAGCATATACTTACTTACACATACATGCAAGTTTAGTGTACTGGAGAAGTGGTATTAATTTTATGGTTATGGTTTATTTTGCCTTTATTATTCTAGCCTTGTAAATCACAAACAAATGTGCTAAAGTCACATTGATGTGTCCGAAGTGTCCGAATAAACGATGTTCGTACTGTATACACATACATTGTATTTAACAGATGTATAGACTTAGATGTATTAAACTTTGATATATATCTATGTGTATGCATATTATACAAATGGAGGAATACAACATACAATTGTGTGTACAATATGCATGGTAGCATTTCCTGACTTCACTGTGTCGGCACGCGTACAAAATTACAAATTATTTATCACTACAATAAAATAAATTCAAACCACCATTGATTCCAATATAGCGATATGCTATGTATCATAGTCGTGCATGGTTAAAAATTGGCTAAAAAATCATACGAATTTATATGGAAATACCCCTGAATATAACGCCATGCATCAGTATTTTTACATTTTTGTATTTTTTATAATTAGTTGTAGTAAACGATAGCCCATAAAGCGAGATATAAACAGCCAAACTCTAATATAGGCACAAAAAACCCACCCATAAACAACATCCTCATAGGCCAATAAGTCGTTCAAGTATATTTCGCAATATTTTTGTTGGATAGTTACCAAGCAAATATGTAAACATTAAACAATGTCTACGCACAGACCTGTATTTTCTTTCTCAAGGTAATTATGTCAGGCACTGCACGTAATATCTTATCAGGAGTTTTATTATTATTATTATTATTATGATTATCATTATAATGTATGGATGTTTGATAGGTACACTACGATCAGGTGACTTTACATGGCCATAACGACACTGATTTACGAGGACATGTGACGGTGAAAACAATCGTGTATTTCCTTTCACACGGTACTTGCGCAGACACTTTTCTTTCTTACGAATTTGCAAATTGTATCGACAAAGTTTCAATCCGTCATTTATACACTAGACTGCAGCCATCAACGCTCACAGATCTATGCATGTTCGTGAACCCAAAGAAAACAAGTACGTGAATGCGGAATATTCATTTTCTTCGTAAAACCTACTGGATCTGCCGTGGATTATACAACAATAGGTAGGATGGTGCCTTTAGTACTTTATTATGATCATAACAAATATATGAACATTATTAACGTATTCCACTGAAATAATGGACGTAGATTGCGGGGGAGGAGGCTGTATAAACATCCCCCTCAAAGTTAAATCTTTATAAAATGCATGATAACAACAATAATGATAATAAAGATTTTCTTAGCCAATTGTGTAAGCTTCTCATTCGTTTTGATAAGGCTAGCGTGTCATTCAATTTCGCGAAATTAAGCTGAATGCTTGTAATTGTGGTTCAAAATTGCATTTTGTTCATACGAGTTAGCTCTTCGGTCAAGTGATTTACCATGTTTAGCTTTCAATTTAAAAAACATGCTTTTTGCATTCAGTTTCGCCAACAGATATCACGGAAGGCTGATTACGTAAGCACTAATTTACTAGCTTTAAATTGAATGACAATTTTACGAAATAGAAACACGTTTTACATCGAATGCAAACAAAATGTTTTTTAATGATCGTTATATGAATTTTAACTGCAAAATACAGCTGTGATGACAAAATCGGCGAATTTTAATGCACATGAAATGAATTCGTCTGGCCAACTTACGAAATTGGCCGAAAAATCCTATAATAACAATAACAATAAAAGTGATATTTTAAACACCAATTTCAAATTTCTCCACGTGGGATGTGATGATGTCCCTATATCATTGCAAAAAACAATCTCTGAGGCGGTATTCCATTCCATACTTACGTTACATTTTTACGCAGCTCACTTTAGTTTTTGGCTTACGTAAATAACTAAGCCAAAATTGGGATTTAAGGGTTCTAGTAACATTGTCCAAATCTATAAACTTCATTAGAAATCTTGTGGTTATCTCATACCTTGCATACTGTATTCGTTTCACCAATAATAGTGTCCCGGGTTTCATGGCAGAAATGTTCTGTCATAGTGAATAATTTCCTCGATGATATTATTTATATATTTCTGAAAAGCTCTGTTTCTCTTCTTTCATTTAATGTACAACTTATGGCACATAATTCTAGCATGACTAAATTAGAACAATGGAAAGTGGTGTTACCAATATTACATTTGCATGCAGAAATGTGTTTGGTTGAGTTTTAAGGGTAGTAAACGTACTTATTTTCAAAAAGGACAAACACCGCATAAAAGTTCATAATATTTGTATCTTTCACATGACACCTCATGCACAAAAAAATAAATGATTATGCCAGAGAACGAGTACATGAAAACATGCCTGAATTATGCCAAAATGAGTGAAAGTTGAGTAAGAAGTCGCTCAGCTTTCTTGACTTAGCAGCTGACAATGGACTTGATGCATGAGTGAATTTACACAAACACGGGGAAAGAAGAAGAACATTAGGGGTGGTTGGGGTTTACAAATGCTGAAATTGAAGCAAACCATCATTAGCTTGCCTGACCATGCAGCTGACCACAGAGCAAAGGGTGGTAATCGTAACGGAATGGGCTCGATGTGGTTGTTGATGTCTTCCATGAAGAATTTCCAGATCGAAAGGTTCCTGTGAAGTCTACGTTATGAAGAAATATAAACAAATATTAGCAGGAATGGACGAGCCTCAAAGTCAACAAGGGTCGATCAGGTCGAGGAAAAAGTGCCAGGTCGGAAGAGAATGTGGCGGATGTGAGGCGTGTCATCCATGAGAGCCCCCAAGTATCCGTCAGGAGGAATGGATTAGGGATGTCGAGGTCATCATTCCATCGCATTGTTCGACAAGAGTTGAGGTTGTACCCTTATAGGATGCGGTATCGACATCAGCTGATGCCCGGAGGCCTGCCACGCCAGGGGCGTCGATCCTGGGGGGGGGGGGGGGGGGGGGGGGCAGGGGGGCGGTCGCCCCCCCCCCCTCCAATGAAAATATTGGGGGGGGGGGCGAACATATCATTTCGCCCCCCAATTATTCCAAAAATGAGGAAGAAAAAAATCGAGTGATATAATGCCAAAGAGGGGAAAGACACATTTATCAATAATTAATTTTCAAAATAGCTGTTTTTAGTTTGAGAAGGTCTGTAAATCTCTTTTTTTTGCCGCGCGCTTCGCGCGCATACAGTTTCTCATATTGCAAGTTTCATTTGGGTTGCGGGAACTCACCTTTTGAAATGTGTTGGGCAATTGTAATTTCTCAAACACACACCTCAAACGAAGTTTATTAATTTATAGATAGCACACCATCACATAAAATAAAATAATCTGAAATATATCTTTCAGACAATTCGGTCCATACATGCCATATGCGCTGAACGCAAATCAAATTGGAATATCATGTCCCCCACATTTGAAAGTGGAGGAGATTGTCTCCCTCCCTTTGTCATTATGTATGTTTGGTTCCATACTTATATTTATATACTTCATATTGGGTGAAATTTCTGTCTCAGGTGTGCACCAAATCGCACAATTTCACGCCCCAAAATACAAAAGCACCCTACTGTGGGAGGGGGACACCCCCTCCCACACCCCCCCCCCCCCCCCCCCGCTCGGTCCCTTCGCTTCCTCGCAATGTCTCCCCTCCACTTTTGAGAAGTTGTTGACGCCTTTGCTTAGTTTCATGGGAGCCCAATGCCCTAGATGGCTCTATAGTATACAGGATCACGTGGATCCATCTCATGCAAGGTTTAATCTTTTCCTCGCTATGCCCTTTTAAAATACGTTACGAGTAGGTTCACTATTTTATACAATTTTAACACCCATGATAGGAGTTGCAAATGTCTGTAATCTAAAAGCTTAAGGGGGCTCCGCCCCCTGGACCCCCATTATTGTCCCCAAACGAGGGTGCCCCCTCCCCAAAGTCAGGTCTTCGAGCCATCAATACACTTCAATACACATCAATGAGCGCATAATAAAACTTCCGGGCATGCCAATGTGGGGCTTTTAGCTCTCTCAGTGGTCACTCTGGAAAATTTTTCAAATTTCGCCCCCCCCCCCCCCCAATCTCAAAAACGGATCGACGCCCCTGTGCCACGCCGACTGCAGTATTCCAGGGGGTGTTTCACAGAGATCCTAAGTTGATCTTAGCACTAATATGGTCTTAAATATTATGGAAAGCCATTAGTGTCTTGAAACATTTTTGTAAAAGTTATGTTGAAATGCCTAAAATGTTGATTCAAATGATATAATTATATTTTCTAATAATCAAAGAGATTTCATGAATTTTATGTGAAGATTATTACTCTCTTTGATAATAAAAAAAAATATATGATTTGAATCAACATTTTATGCATTTCAACTGTTATAAAACTGTTTCAAGACACTAATGGCTTTCCATTATATTTAATACCATCTTAGTGCTAAGATCAACTTATGATCTTTGTGAAACACCCCCCAGGTGGCTTCTAGGTCATGGCCCTCGATTCGTTGAAAACGTTGCGATCGGCGATGAGTCTTCATTTTTCATGAATGGCCGTGTCAACAGTCACAATGTACGCCAGTATGCCCCCTTTCATCATCCACCTGCATTCATTTTTCAAAGGAATGCATGCCGAGAGAAGGTTTCTGTTTGGTGTGGTCTCTGTACAACGGCACAGTGATTGTTACAGTGATCTTCGACGGCAACTTGGATAGAGAGGCCTAACTTCGACTGATCAACGAAGAGATAGTACGTCAACTTGAGAGATAGTTCTACCGTGATGCAGAAGGAACATTTCCTCGCTTATGGTGGATTCAAGATGGCACCTCCGCCCGCGCAATTTTGTTTGTACACGCTAGCGTAGCCATTTTCCACAAAAAAATCGTGAAAGCGCGTTGGTAAGCCAAGACTAGCGACTGCTATATGCGAAACAAGTTATATGCATCAAACTATGTGACTCTGCGACATCGATCTAGCTAAGACAAGTCCAAGGGCAAGGGTGACCATTAAATATTGGCCGATCTCGATGCGGACTACGACCACAACGATGAGACTAGGAATATTCATCTAGGCATATACATTAGACTTACAGTCATCATGGTGTGTGAAACCACGATTTTATTGATAATATGGCTAGGCTTGCGTGTAAAACAACACACGCGAGCTAGTCGGCTAGGCTAGCGTGTAAATAAAATCGCGCACCCCACCCACCGTAGACTGATCGTAAGGGAGAGATTACAACAGCTCTTCTAAGGCAGGGTGGTTCCCTGGAATCATCCCATCGAATGGCCTTCACGAAGTCCCGACCGTACCCCCTGCGACTACTTCCTTTGGGGTTTCCTCACGGGAAAAGTGTTCGCCACTACTCCTCGTGATATTGGGGATCTCAGAGCGCGAATCATCGATGCGGTGGAATGTCTGCAACAGGAAAGAGGAGTGATCCGCCGTACTGTCGGTGAGAGCCATGAGTTCGAGGGCACAGACATGTGTCGAATGAAACGGTGCTCATGTTTAATGACCTTGAACTCTAATGGACAATCCTGCTAAGTTGATTTCCATGTAATGCAGTAATAAAGATCTTGATAAAAAATCACTACGCTGTCAAAGCTTTCTATTTTTTCAGAGTTGTAACGAATGCTTGATCTGTGAATGATTTCTGAGTGTGTGTGTGTGTGTGTGTGTGTGTGTGATGTTTGAATCATTGTTGTGTTATGTTTGAAGGAAGTTTATGTAACTGTCTTTTGCTTGTAACTGAATTTGAAGCATGAATCATGCATGTATAATGGGATGTAGCAAGAGATGGACAGCTGCATGGCTCATCACTCAACTGATCATTCAGGCAGAAATCGTTTTTATTGTACTCGTTCTCTGGTATAAATCATTTATTCTGTAAGCATGAGGTGTCATTTAAAAGATCAAAATATGAATTTGTATGCGGTGTTTGTCCTTTTTAAAAATAAGTACGTTTACTACCCTTAAAACTCACCCAAACTTGCAATTTCTGCGTGCAAATGGAATTTTGGTAACACCACTTTCCATTAGTTTAATTCAGTCATGCGTGAATTATGAAGTATATCAAATGAAAGAAGACAAACATAACTTTTCAGACATATATATTTATCAACAAGGAAATAATTCATTATAACAGAAAGTTTCTGCCATGAAACCCGGTTTCGTTTTTTCTGGGACACTCTGTATAAGCATGGAACAGATTTTGTCTTTTTCGAAATGACTTTTTGTTAGAAAGATATTCACGATTGAAGTGTCCAGATTTTTAACTTTCTACTGGATAGGCATAATTGTGTACAAAGTTTGTGCAAATAAGTTAGCAAATCAAACATTTTCGCTCATTACTCTGCCATTTAACGTAACATTTTCACAAAATAATGATATGACATATCATATCACAAAACTACACATTAAACCAACCATTCCTTTTGCACATTTAATATCAGTATTGAATTGAATACCAGCTCTGGGGGTGTTTCACAAAGATCCTATACGTTGAACGTAACTCTAAGTTGGACTTAAAGGGATAGTAGAGTTTTGGTAAAGAGAGTACAGTTTTGGTCAAACTGAAATTTAGTAACCAAAACCTGCACCATTACGTTTCAAACTAAATAGTTATAACTCCAAAATGCTCGAAAGAATTGGGTTGACTAAGTAAAAAGCCTGTACTCATTCAAAAAGAGCCGTTAAAACTCATAAGGTGCTTTCTAAACACTCATCAGTTTCAACCATTTTAAATAAAAAATATTGCGCATGTGATGTTTTGTTGAAATAGTGATTAGATAGAGAGATAATGAACAACTATTTGTTGGTAAAAGTCCTTTTTCAAAGGCATGAAATTTTGATTCACATCATTAATATTGTATATTATCAAGGAGAGTTCATGTTCTTAATGCATCATTTCTGAATATATTTTATTCCATAGCTACAAATGGTTTTCCATAATAGTTTTCTAACTTAGAGTAAAGTTCAAATTAGGATCTTTGTGAAACACCCCCCCCCCCCCCCCCAGACCCTTACAACATATACGGAGATCAAGCATAGATAATCGTTTTTCCATGTCGTTTTTTTGTTGACATATACAGGAATGCTTTGAATCTTTATCGTTTTAATGGCGACTGGCTTCAGCGGGAATGGATACAAGTGCGAAGGGCCTGGGTGTCAGGCGAACAGCGGGGTGACATACATTGTCAAGGAGAAGAAGAGTCTATGTAAGGAATGTGCTAAAAAGGTCAGGAAAGGAAGAAAGGATGATATTGGTCTCTTCTGTGAACAGGCCGATGAGACGCATAACAAGATCGTTGAACTGTTCTGCCAAAACCACGAGGTAGCTGTCTGCCAGATATGCGCCACCAAGGATCATCAGAAGCCGTGTCAGCTGGAACATGTACCCGTTGTAATTAAAAACAAAAGAGACCAACTGTTGAACCTGATGCCCCCATTGAATGAAAAGCAACGATCTTGGGAAACGTACAGCGATATGATTAGTGAGTGTAGGCAAGAATGTGAAACACATTTTAAGTCAGTTGAAAATGTAGTAAATAAAACCCTTGATGATGAGATAGTGCGAATCAAAGACAAGGAGCTTCCAAATGGTGCTAAACGGATCAATGACGAAGCAGATGAAGAATTACGGAAGATAACTAAGAAAATCAACACGAAGAGAGAAGCGCGTCTGAAGCAATGTCACGAGGATGCAGAAATACATCGCCAGAAAATTGAGAGCAGACGACGCGAGTTGCTTGATGACGTCACAACTAGAGCTGACAAGACTCAAAAGAAGATTGTTGACATACAGCGCAGTGCGAGGGATGTGATGCAAGCCATCAACGAAGCTGCTGCAAGAATCGAAACCCTACTTGAGGATGATAGGGAACTTATCGAAGGTGCACAGGAGCTAGTAACATCACTCTCCGACACTCTTGCGAAGACGGCCGATGAGGGCGTGGTCAAACACGTCACTCGCGCAGTGAAACGGGTGCATTTCACTGAGGGTGGGAACCGGTTTGGGAAAATCACGGGCAATCGAGGGAACTTCAAGGGGTACGTAAAAAAGTCCCAAAGCGTTGCTGTTTGTAAACAAATGCTTCGTAATATAAGCGATGTAGAAGATTCGTTGAAGTCTCCAATCCTATCAAAGACTGATATCGATGACTCAGAGTCTGAACCCGAGGACACAGAGTATGAATCCTATTACTGATAGTATGAATTCGAATATAGTTTTCGTATTTAATAAATGATGACTATGCATGTTCAGTACTTTCATATAGATATATAAAATTATTAACGATTAACGTTCGAATCATGTAGGTAATATATACAACATATGTATAATTATATATAACGTGACATATCAAATGTTGCTAATTCAAAACGAAATACAGATTAAAACAATGTTTTTGATATACACATTTACATTATATAAACATTTACTGTAATATGTTCAAAATATTACTCTTCACTAATGAAAGATAATAATCGATCATGACTGTGCATGTATCGTGATTAGATGTTTAAAATGTTGCTTCTTAATAAATACCGATGCATTTCGTGGATATGATTAATACAGTTGGCTGGTTAGTAGATACAATATGATTGTCATAAAGCAGAACAGTTATGCTTTGAGAAAATCAGGTTTTATCTAAAAAAAAAGAAGTACAGCCCATATTGCATGGACTTTAATGTAAATAACTAGTACATGTACATGTACATTGAAGTGAGACTTCACAATTTCATACTTCAATCATATACCACGTGGGCGTCGATTTGTCATTGATACCTATTCATCAGGGGGGTGGTCTATAGAACGTTGTTTGATTTTCGAAGTGACGATTTTGTTTATCCTCATTATCACTATTATCATCGATCATCATCATCTATTATATCATCACCATCGTCAAGATCTAACAAAAGTGATGTTGATATAATGATGATGATGGTGGTGATAATAATGATGATGATGGTGATGATGAGGATTATGACGATGAGAATGAGGATGACGACAATGATAATCATGATGATAACGATGACCATGATGACAACGACAATGATGGTGATGATGATGTAGACAAATTAGCAAAAATACAAAGGAAAAGAGAGGGAGGGAGGAAATCACATTATTACATCACAAACAAAATACACACAAGCACAGTAAATGTTTACAGTTGAAGTATACCAAAGTTGAAGAGCAGTATAATTACCATACAGTGAAACCTCGTTATAATAAGCATATTGGGTTCATGGAATATACCATGTTATAATTTAATAGATATATTGTTGTATCAGGGCTTAAAAACAACACAATACACTGGACCTGTGATATTACCAAGTACTTTCTTATACCTCCTTGATATTACCTTGCTTTATCAGGTACCTCGATATGACAGAGCTCGTTATAAAGTAGTTCCACTGTAGCAAAGATACACAAATATTTCAATTTATAAGGATAAAACTACACATTTAAAAGTTTATGTGTAAATCTGATGTATGGATACATTATATTCAAAGGTACAATTATGAAGGCACTGTAACTCTATGAAGTTGGCAATTGTATACTTTGTAAAAAGAAAATAATACATAAATATACCATCATTTATAGTTTGTATATAAATTTGATTAAGGTTGTTCTGTTCATTATCAGGTTTGTACTGTAAATAGTTGCGATATTCAATGTAGGTATAATCCTTTTCGTATTTCAACTGTGTGCATTCGCGAATATAATTAATAAAGTAAGTTGGCTGGTTAGTACATAAAATAGCCAGCTGTTATGCTTTGTGAAAATCAAATTGTATCTACCCCACATTAAATTGCAAGCTTTCAATGTAGATAACTAAACTACGTAATTGCATATTGCATACATTACCATTTCTGAACGTGTTGATGTATAACATGTTGATGACACGATGCATTCTCTTTGTTTCTATGTAAATTGTATATAAAATAAGGAAATACTTGTATATACTACAATAAAACGATGATTCATACAATCCCTTCATCTTTGTGCATATAAAATACAAAGATATAAGTTGAGTAAAATTACTCCTATTACTACTACTACTACTACTACTACTACTACTACTACTACTACTACTACTACTACTACTACTACTACTACTACTACTATAGGTTTTCCCGCTCAATTTTGCGATTGTTTCAATCGAATTGATAATAGGAGCAAACGAATTCGCGCGATTTGCGATCGCTGTGTCAAAGCAGCATTCAAATTCGTAAATAGTCGTTCAAAATCACGTAGGAGCAAGTGAATTTGCACAAAGAGCATACCTTTTCACCAATGGTCATTCGAATTCGCGAAAGGGCAGTCGACAGTTGGCTGCACATTCGCGAATTCGAGTGCTCATAAATGAACTTATGTGTCTATTCACGAAAGCGTATGCGTATGCATGAATTCGCTTGCACTTATTCGGAATTTGGAAGACCGATACCAACGATTACGCGGTAATGCGTGAATTTGAATGACCCTTAATGAATTCGATTGAAAAAAGTGTAAAATTGAGCGGGAAAACCTATACTACTACTACTACTACTACTACTACTACTACTACTACTACTACTACTACTACTACTACTACTACTACTACTACTACTACTACTCCTACTACAACTACTACTACTACTACTACTACTACTACTACTACTACTACTACTACTACTCCTACTCCTACTACAACTACTACTACTACTACTACTACTACTACTACTACTACTACTACTACTACTACTACTACTACTACTACTACTACTACTACAACTACTACTACTACTACTACTACTACTACTACTACTACTACTACTACTACTACTCCTACTACAACTACTACTACTACTACTACTACTACTACTACTACTACTACTACTACTACTACTACTATTACTACTACTACTACTACTACTACTACTACTACTACTACTACTACTACTACTTCTACTACTACTACTACTGCTACCACTACTCCTACTACTACTACTACTACTACTACTACTACTACTACTACTACTACTACTACTACTACTACTACTACTACTACCACTACTCCTACTACTACTACTACTACTACTACTACTACTACTACTACTACTACTACTACTACTACTACTTCTTCTTCTCTCATTACATAAACTCAAGCAACGGATGTGCCGACAAACCATCTTGTGAGAATTGTGCATCTATTGTTCTTCTTTTCTCTGTTAAAGGGATCTATTAACATTGTTTTAATCCTCAAAACTTACTTGTAAATCTGGCGGTTCTCAAATACCTTGTTCTATTCCTATTACCAATAAAAGAATGGAACCGATTTATTTACGATATAACTATTGAGAATGTTACGGATAGATAAAAAATGGTGTACAGAGTCGGTTAAATGAGCAAGCGAATATCACTTAGCATTTTCGCTCATTACTCGGCCATATAACGTCCATTTAAGGGGAAATTTTCACACATTACCTAGTATACATATCAAACACAAAAGATATGCACATGCCAACAAAGTTACTAGATCCCTTTAAGTGTTGCAATTGGACTTGGAACCCGGAACGTGGATGGACAAAATCATTTTCATTGGCAAGTGAGACAGAAAGTTTATTAAAATTGTCTTCTTTGGTATAAGCACATGCAGGAAAATTATTGCAGACAGTTTCAATGTGACAAAACAAGAAGATAAATTAATTATGTTTGTACTTCAAAACGACCGAATGTCATTAATTGTGTCACGTTTATCAGTTAAAGGGGTAGTTTAGTTTTGGTAGAGAGGGCGCTGCACATCACAATCTTTTTGTTAGGTAATGAAAAACTGAGTGTCGAATTTGAGAGAACATGCAATTTTAATGGCAGAATAAACTTTATTTGGTCAAAATCGACCCAGAAATGGCTGAAATATCAATAAATATATCTGATCTGATTTGGGGCCCAAATAATTAGATTTTTTTATTTTATTTAAAAATGCTTGCACTTTTACAAAAAAATTCAAAAGTGTTTTTCAAATAGTTGTTGATGATCTCTCTATTCCATCATTATTTCAATAAAACATCACATGCATAATTTTGTATAGGAAATTGTTGAAACCAATGCCTTTTTAGAAAGCGCCCTCTTGTGTTTTAATGGCTCTTTTTGAATGATAACGGGCTTTTTACTTAGTCGTTTGTAATTTTGTATACCTTTCGAGCATGGTGGAGTTATAACTATTAGTTTATAATGTTACTGTCCAGGTTTGGTTACTAAAGTTCAGCCTTACCAAAACTGTACTGATGAATCAGTGTCGGTTTTAAAGCCAAATAGCAGTATTGGAAAAGTTTACATTTACATTGGCAAAAAAAATTGATCAATATTGTTGGAATAGTTTTAAACAGGGCTTGTGTAGTAAAATCCGAACCTTAGTATCGTTAAATGCAGAAATATCGGTTGAAACTTCAATGCACCCCGCTGAAATTGGGCCATAATTCACCGCCCGCTCTCCGCCCCTCTACGCCGGGCTGGGTATTGGTCGACAGGCTCACATGCCATGCATATACGTGCGCTTGCATTGCTTTAGCATGTAGCGTATTTAGTCCAGTAGTCATCTCTAGGGCCTAGAAATGTTCATAAGTACAATGTTTTTTTTGCTATTCATGTTCTAAATGGTTTATAGAGAAATTTCAGCTTTGTTGCCACCTCGGCAACATTGAGCAATTTTTTTTATAAGCATTATAAAGATAATGAGCTAATTTGCATATTTCTGAAATAAGGTCAGAGGTCATTTGCTATCTAGGAATAGTTAAAACATAATGAAAACTATTATTTAAAGGTGCTTTGGGGTAATGAATTAATTTCCGGTGCCCATTTGCATTTGCCATATGGGCAACACCCTGAAATCCAAGATGGCTGCCCCTAATTTGCATATTTATGAATATCATTGGTTTTTGGTAGTTTAATCCATTCATGAGCAAAAAGTACAGGATTTTATGTTTCAACCATGTTCTTCATATGTATTAAAGATGTTTAAGCTTTGTTGCCACCTTGGCAACAATCAGCAATGCATATTATTAGCATAATTAGGTTTTTCACCTAATTTGCATATTCCCAGAAATCAAGTAAAATCGTTTATATTGTGAACCCGAAAACTAGAAATTATGAGTAATACCTCTTTTCCAATTTTTTTGGGGGCAACAAATCCATTTCTGATACTTAATTTAACACAAACCCATGGCAACCCACATAAATCCAAGATGGCCGCCTTTGGCTTTTGTAAGGAGAGAATGTTATTAGTATGTTTGATCGCATTTATTTCATAAATGTATTATTTTTTTACTGTTAAAACCAAACTGAATTGTAAGTCCAGTATTCTAGTTGCCTTTTCCAATGATTGAAATAAAAAAAAAATGTCAATGGGTTTGATAATAGTTGGCTGTCACTTTACAGCTGTTCAATGTTGAGTGCGTCTTGTGGCTGCTGGAATTCATTGCTCCCAAGGGAGTAGATAGTGCACGCAACATGTGGATTCAGCGATCTTCAGTTCACCTATATGCTGACGATACTGTTATATATTTCTCCCATGGAGATGCTAAAGAGGTTCAGTCTGTTCTTAATAGTGAAATGCTAAAGTTAGATGATTGGATGCGTACAAATAATTTGTTTATAAATTACACTAAAACTGTTTGTATGCTTTTTGGAACAAGATATATGTTATCAAAGTGTAATGAAATTGATATAAAAATTAGAGATAAATGCATTGAACAAGTTAAAAGCACAAAATATCTTGGAATTCACATCGATAGAGAGTTGAAGTGGGATATGCATATTGAAAATATGTGTCAGAAAATTGGTAGACTTGTAAGCTTTCTTGGTAGATTACGTTATACTATAAATGAATCTAACCTGAATATCATTTATAAATCGGTTATACTTCCTCATTTTGATTATGGAGACTTGGTTTGGCAATCTGCTTCAAAATCTTCTCTTTTGTTATTGCAAAAATTACAAAATAGAGCGGGTCGAATCATAATGAGAATTAATCCGTATTCTCATATATCTACACAACATGTTCATGATACTCTGGTATGGGATTTTCTCGACAAACGTTATAAGAAACACTTGTACATAATGATGTATAAAGTGTTACAAAATTTAACTCCTAATTATATGCTCGATAATATTTCATTGAGAAGTACCAATTATGAATTACGTTCGAGTCAAGTTATGAATTTGCCTAAGCCTAGGTCAAACTGTTGTAAAAGAACGTTCTTCTACAGAGGAATTTCAGTGTATAACCAATTACCAATTGCAATTCGTAATGCTACGAGCTTGAGATCATTTCAAACATTTTTAGATGAATATATTCCATAAAATTGTAAATATTTGCAGTTCCCTGTTTTACTCTTTTCTCTCTCTTTCCTTAACTCTTATGGAATTGTTCAAATGGCGTTGGAATTATTTGTTCTCAATAGGAAGTGTTTATATAATATTTGTCACCAATTTTAATTTAGTGTACATAATATGGAATAATTTATGAAATTATAATTTTTCTATGTTGCAATCATTGTATATAGACGTTTAATTGTATATACTATATCTAATTGTGGGACCCCAAGGAAGAACAGCGGTTTTGTTTTTTCAATTCTGCTGAATTGGGTCATCCCCCGTTGCACTTCATTGCTGTATTTATTGTTGTGATTTCGGAAATAAACAAACAAACAAACAAACAAGAGTGTTTTCAATGGCCAAAGTAACACTACCATTGTAACGCGCTTTATGATGACAGAAGAATATCAATCATGACATGCTGAGTTTGAATATTCTTATATAATTATAGTGAAGCAATTCAATGTAACATACTGTAATTAATCATTTGGGCCCTGGAGTAATACCGTCCTTGGAAAGCGCTATAACAGAGATGGTCTTCGATAATATCAGGCGTTATCTATATTATGTGAAATAAACAGATTCAATATTAGTTAGTTAGTTAGTTAGTATCATGTGATGGCTTACTTTGTTTTTTCAAGTTTGTTTCATTTTCATGCGGAAGCTGCTTGACGAGGGGAACAGCTATCACCATAATATAGTACACTCTGTCGACGAATATAGATGACTCGTTTCCCTCGTTTCCTGAAAGTGTTATGATATTGGCACCAGTATTGAATATGTTGGCACGCGATGGAAATTCCCGCAGTACAGTGTGTCTCAACATTGTAGTTTAATATATATATATATATATATATTGCTTACTAAGCTACGCCTACTATTATTCTTCCTTCTCAATCATTTATGATTACTCCTTGCAATTATTTATATATATATATATATATATATTTAAATAATGATGATGTGAACATTTTTGGTAGTTTGGTGTCGTATGATTCTGATTCACTATTTTGAGATATTTCGCGATGGTTGATCTTGAGTTACTAATAATTGTATGCCATTTAGAAAAACAAACTAATTTCTGGCCTAATTTTGTATTGCAAACTTTGTATACGTACTTTATAATGAAAGACCTGGGCCCCGTTGCAGAAAGAATTACAACTGATTGTGACTTAATGTGCAAATCTGATTCAAATGTGCATATTTGGTTTACCTAATCAAATATTCAATTTCAACTTTACAATCCCAGCGGCGGATCTAGCTTTTTGCTAAGGGGGGGGGGGGGGGGGTTTGATCCGAGCCGCGTAGCGGCGAGTGGGGGGAGAGTCCGAGAGGGGGGGGGGGGGGGTCTCCCCTCTCAGCGATTTTTTGGTTGCTATTTTGAACCCCCGTAAGTGATTTTTTTCACTTTTTGTTCACTTTTTTCACTGATACATTTTCACTTGGCAGCCCAAGGGGGGAGGGGGGGTTAAACCCCATAACCCCCCCCCCCCCATAACTCCTGGATCCGCCACTGAATCCATCGCCCTTTTGTTTGCATTCAAGATCATTCAAGTACTTTCCTCAAGGGTGAACTTATAATAATGTGCATGCAATGCTTTCATTTGCAATAGTACATAATACTAATCAAACAATGCTCAAATAGACATGTTAGATTAATCGTTGAAGACTTGTAAAGCGTAAACTGTGTTAATATACCCAACTATGCAAAATGTGACATCCTTTCATCCTTCATCCTCATTATAGCCCAATAATTGAAAACGCAATCATTATTAAATTTGTTTTCGGTTATGAAATAATTAGGTGTTTGTATGTCATACAATATTGAGAACGGAAAGTGACACTTGTGTATTTTGGTATGTTGCAAACGATTTATTATATCACATATTTGCCAAACTCAATCGAGCTCAAATGAAATTTATGGCAAATCTTGGTTATTCCTTTTTAACATGACAAGAGAAAATATAGATTTGTACAAACTGTATTTGAAGAGCTTAATTCCAGAAGGCGCTAAATCCACTCTTTTCGGTTACAGTCCATTATTCCGAAGGTTCGTTATTCCGAACGTTCAGTTATTCCGAAGGTTCGTTATTCCAAAGGTTCGTTATTCCGAAGGTTCATTATTCCGAGGGTTCGTTATTCCGAAGGTTCGCTATTCTTAAAACGAAATCGGGTTCGTTATTGCGAAGGTTCGTTTATCCGAAAACAAAATCGGGTTCGTTATTCCGAAGGTTCGTTATTCCGAAGGTTCATTAGTCCAAAAATAAAATAGGGTTCGTTAATCCGAAAATTAAATCGGGTTTGTTATAATACTATCATTTGTGTTTTGTTTATTTAATTTACAGCCTGCATTAAGCATACCCCTCCTCCTTTCCCTCCCTTGGCCAGACCAATCAAACATTTAAGTTTATGTTATCTCTTTATATGAAATTATAGCATTATAACAAACCCAAATTCATTTTCGGATTAATGAACCCGATTTCATTTTAGGAATAGCGAACCTTCGGAATAACGAACCCTATTTCATTTTAGGATTAACGAACCCTTAGGTATACGAAATTTGCGTGTTCGGAATAACGAACCTTCGGAATAACGAAGCGCACCCCTTTTTTCAACTTTAGAGTAAAGTAGGTTTTTTTGTCAAACTTTGTACACATGCCTACGGGACTGTGAAAATGGAACGTTCCATATTTTGATTTTGGCTATGTAATTTGTCCTAAAATTTGGTTTCTAGATAGCTACGTATCTTATTTATGTACTGATATTGTTAAGTCAATTTTTTATGGAAAGTGGAATTAGCGCCTTTTGGAACTAAGCTCTTCAAAATGTTATACTTTAAGCATATTTCCGCTTGTGTCGTGTTTTATGAGACACCCGGTAGCTCACAAGAGTGGTAATAAATTATCGTCATAAACATGTGAACTATTTAACTATGTTTTAATGCATTATACGTCGTTGGAAAATGATACACTCAAATCGAGTACAGGATTTGTGAATAAATGACACAAATACACGCTACATACAATGTGAGTGTCATAAATCACAATTTTCCTTGCACTGGATCCTTAGCAGTTCGATATTTGCAGCATCGTGTCAGTTCATTGAGAAGGTAAAGAAAAGTGGATTTTAATTTTCAGTTATGTCTTTCCTTTCTGCACCGGACAGGGAAAATAACAAAATATTTAAGTTCCGATTCATTTAGAAAGCTACACGGGAAAATTATTCGTACGACCTGTGCTCAGATGAACAGTTTGAGGTTTGAATGTATATGTAGATAAAGTAATTGTTATATCATTTATGTAAATCAACGTCGCTTATATGTGTAATGGCTCTGTATTCAGAGGTCAACTTATTTTCATTTCATAGTTGTGTCTAGAGCAAGGATGACGGTTCTACGTGAATGAACTAATTCATTATTTGATGCATTATTTTCTATTGACTGATGATGTTTCAAAGAGTCAACATGTACCCTACTTCGAATTAGAAACCTTTCATCTGCCATCTGTGTCAAAGAAGCTTTGGCCGTAAATATACATTGAAAAGACATAACGAAATCTTCAATGCAGAAGATGGGTCTATGATGGATGATTCAACCATTCACGATGACTGATATACAAACCATTATAAACCAGCCCATACAAAACATATATCAATTAATTATTCCGTATATGAATTCAGTGTGGAGAATAGAGATATTGAAAGATAAAGAGAGAGAAAGAGAGATATACCTCTCTGCATATTTATCATTGTAAAGAATATTGATTTCCCCCGTCCAAGTACAATTAGTTTATTTTGAGGAGTATCCAATGACCCAAGAGTGAAATATTGATTTTTCCTAAAAGGAGAGACATCAACACGCATCTACCATTGCCCAGAAACAACTGGCATGTGGGGTTCAGGAGAAAATGAGGAAGAAGAGTTGCGCTTAGAAAGGAGCTATGCATGAGAGGGCACAATTGGGTGATTTCAAGTGTGTTGTTTAGGGCTGGTGTTAGTGTTTATCAAACTGATGTTTGTGTGTAATAAACACTAACCCCGGCCTTAAAAACCATATTTGAAATCACCCAATATATCATATCAGATTACATTTTGAGTCCGCGAGTGAAAACTACCTTGTTTAGGATGACGTAAGGACAGGGAAAGAATAAATGTTTTTTTTTATTATTTAAATTCAATGATGTTCATATTTGATTGTAATACTTTGTTTTTCTTTTTTTTTCTTACAAATATTAATTGATAGAGCATTTTTTATTTCATTACTTAAATTCTTAAATACTTAATTCCATATTTTGGGGCCTTCATATATAAATGTATTTTGAGCAAGGAGGGTCCGCAAGAGAGGTTAGTGAAATTATTCAGAATGTCTAGTTGGATCATTATGAACTGAGCTATAATACAAAACATTTCTTTAAAAAAAAAAAGGTGGCAACTTATTATTATTACAATTATACATAAATTGACCAAGTTTAAATAAATATAGGTCTTTTACGTCCTTCAGTGTCTTATTTAAACAAAAATTAATGAGTCTGTATGGGAGCAAAAAGGGGAATTTCAAATCATACGAGTATTTCTTTTGTAGTAACAACATTTTATCTAATCAGGTTTGATGTGTGTTACCCCAAACTAAGAGACCATAATTCAAGTATGGGAGTATCAAAGAACTATAAAGCATAATTAATGAATGAAAAGGAAGACATGTCTTTACTTTATTAATAATACCAATGTTTCGATCAATAATTGTACAAATATTATCAATATGATATTTCCAAGAAAGGTTATTAGCTTATTATCAATCGTTACACCAACAAATGTAATGTATGAAACATACTTCAATGGGGTGTTTTCGAAAACTATGTTAGCTGATAACGAATCTATAGATTTCCTAAACAACATTTATTTCTTTTTTTGGAGATTCAGTGATAATTTGTTCGCTCTAATCCACACTGAAATATTACTCATTTCAATATTAATTATTTCAACTAATCTATAAGAATCATTGTGAGAAAAAAACAAGTTTGTATCATCAGCGAAAAGTACGAAAGACAAAATATCAGATGATCGACAAAAGTCATTAATATATAAAAAAAAATAAAAGTGGGCCTAATATACTACCTTGCGGAACACCACAATTTATATTACGAGGAGCTGAAGAGTTATCATTCAAAAATACATACTGCCGTCTATCTGGAAGATAGCTCCTTAACCACTCCAAGGCCAACCCACGTATACCATAATGTGAAAGGTTATAAAGTAAAATATCGTGGTTAATCGTGTCAAAGGCCTTGGAGAAGTCCAGAAAAAATGCCTACCATATGGGAAGATTTGTCGATTACATGAGCTACCTCTCAATAAAAGACAATACTGCGTGTACAGTATTATGTGTCTCCCTAAAAAACTAAATTGGAGATTAGACAAAAATATTATTACTTGTTAAAAAGGATACTGTCCGAGAATAAATTATCTTTTCTAACATTTTTTAAAAAGAGGACAATAAAGAAATCGGTCGATAATTGTTTACATCTAACTTATCACCCTTTTTAAACAAAGGAATAACCTTAGCAATTTTCATAGAGTTGGGTACCTGGCCATATACACTCTTAAAATGTTGGGTAAATTTAGTTAGGTAATTGTTGGTTGGTTAAAAAGATTCATAATTATGGGCAATCATTACCCAATTGAGCCTTCTAGTGAACATCAGTTAGGCAGATTTTAACCAATAGTTGTGTGGACAGTATGTTGCCCAGTGTTGGGCAACATACTGTCCAATTTTGTCCAATTATTTTAAGAGTGTAATAAAGACAAATTAAAAATATGAACGAGAGGATCAACAACGGAAGATATAATGCCCTTTAAAATGAAGATTTTCACCAATCAAAGAAAAGTAATTATTGAATTTATTAATGTCCCTATAGGATCCTCAACAATCTCATCAATAAACTTAATTTGTGTTATGTCAGATTTATTATTAGTAACATTTATTGCCTGCTTAATCATTTTCCAAGTATTTTTCATATCAGGTTTATATAATGCCAACATATTTTCTAAATATCTTTTCTTTTTCAAACGAATAATCTTAGTCAAAATATTTTTACAAGATGTATATTTAATTGTCAATCTTTCTGTGCCATCTAATTCATATTTACAAAACAAATTTTGTTTCCTATTTATTGAACTTAATATCGATTTAGTGATCCAAGGATGCCTGGATGTTTTTTTTATAATCATTAATTGTTTCTCTTTGTTTAGGAATACAAGTCTCTAATTGATTATTCAAAATATCACAAACATTATCGTAAGAAAAATTAACTTCATCTACACCATACACAGAAGACCAATCTAAATGTTCAAGACTAGAAGCAAGACTAACTAATTTGTCATTAGTGAGTTTACGTCTAAATGAACGTGGGTGATAATTATTGATTGATTATTATTGATTGATACAGTATAATGAGTTACAATAGGATAATGGTCAGTTATGTCTTAAAGAACAATATAAGGGTCAGGATGGGGGATTACATTGGACAAAAATGTTATCTATTAAGGAGGTAGAGGAGTTTGTCACACGAGTGGGCTTAGAAATAAGAGGTAAAAAAGAGGCAGAGAGGAGATTCTCGAGAAATTCTTGTGATACATTCTTATGTTCATGATTTAATACATTTATATCAAAGTCCCCCATTAACAAAAACATCCTTATTTAAAAACGCTGGACTTCACAATAAGTCGGATAACTGCATCAAAAATTATCTAGGGTTATATTTGGGGGTCGATAAAGGACTCTAACTATTATATTTCTATCTCCAAGATTAATAATTTCAATAAAAAGAGTCTCAAAGACATTATTCATTATTTAAATATTATCATGCAGAACATAATTCAAAGATTTAAACACATATAAAGCAACACCACCGCCGACTCTCCCTTGCCTATTTTTAAAGACAAAATCATAAGTATCCATTAAAAAGGGTAAATTAGAATCATGGGATAACCAAGTTTACGTTAGTCCTATTAATAAAGGCTGTTTATTGGAAGGGTTATCTAAAAATGATTGCAATTCATCAAAATGATCATATAAATGCAATAAAGAGAATATATCACTATTAAAATCTGTTATGATATTAAAAAACTGTGCATTTGTTATATACTTTGTAAAAGAATGTTGTGCAGCATCATTGTGATCTAAATTTCAATTCAACTCTTCAGATGATGAATTTGTATTTTCAACAACAGTTTCATCAAAGATTCCTGCGAAATTAACAAAACATTGATTATTAGCTTGAATGAGTCTTAATTAATCAAAAAGGTCTTCGTCGCTCACAGACTCAAAAGGTAAGTGGTGATCTAAATTAGCCATAATAAATGTACAAAAACAAAATCTGAGTAACCAAAACCAAAGTGCATATCATAATCAGTGTAAAATTCGCAGCGCTAGCATATAAACGTGAGGACAATGCCTTAAAAGAAAATAATTGGTGCAGACACAGAGAGCTCAAGAAAGACAATGAAAACCACCACTTGCAGTAGGTAGGAAGGAAAACACAAACACGGGAATACAAAATTGACATGAACACACATTGAGACACTGTTGGCATGACAAACGAGCGAGAGGAAACAATATAATGACGGTACAGTATGCTAATAGTAAAGGCACCCATTGGACAATAAATTATTATTGAAGGAAAATCGTAGCTTAACCCTAATAAGGCCGGGGGGCCATAATGGCCCCCCCCCCAAAACCCCTCCGCAGTTGTTTGTATTGCTCCAAAATGCTGTAAGATGACGCGCCGCTGCTTGGTGACTTTTTTCTTTTGGGTCTTGCGCATATTTTAAAACAAAAAATTTGAAAATCGGACCTACCGTTACGAAGTCACGTGACCTTTTGTCTATGCATGTCAGCCCGAAAATCGCTCAATTTCGTGATTTGTGTACAAAACATATGGAAATATCATTTTTTGTTAAAGGAAGTATATCATTGGTTATTTCGTCTTGTATACATTTTACTTTGTTTTGGGGTTCAAAATAGATGAATTATAGTTAGAAATAAAATAAACAACAAAAACAATAAAATACCTAAGTTTTAAAAAACAAAGAAATACATAAGAAATTATAAAAACAATAGAAAACATAAGGAAGAACCTGGCTCTTCCAAAAAAAATTGTCGCATTATTCTTTCAAATGCTCTAAAGAATATATGTAGTGAAAACCAATGTTTAATTATGAAGAATATATTATTTATGGGTAAAAATATGATTTTATGACCTTATTTGCATAAATTACCATAAATATGCAAATTAATGAATTTAAAAAAGAATTAAAATTACCATTGTACACTATACACTATCACTTATCATGCTTAGGGTGGGGGGGGGGGGGGGGGGGGCATAATGCCCCCCCCCCCCCCCCCCCGGCCTGCTGAAGACCTCAAATAGCCCGGCCTTTTTAGGGTTAAAGATAAAATATTGCGCGAAAATACAAAATAGATTGCGGCGAGTGCGAAATGAGGTCAATCTATTTAACAAATATAGTGAAGCATGGAGTACATATAGTTACATGCGAAACAATAAAGCAACGAAGTGTGATGTCACAGCTCATCGTTGCAAAGGGCAGCTTGACTCAAGAAAAAAAAGTCTGGCAAGCCTAATACACATGATTGATCGGTTGCCAAGACAACAATCAGCCTACCTCAAACCCAAAGTAGGTGTTTGAAAATAATTACTACTTAAGGCAAAATGAGTGTGACGACATTACTTCAGCACTGCTCTCGAATAAGTGAGCGGGAAAAACAAACAGAAGGCATCAGTAAACCAAAATAATTTCGCCTATTAATTGTGTCATGCTTTATTATAAAATGGGTAGAAGAATCCCTGTATTCTGATTGGTCAATTAGCGTGTAAAAGTTTGTTTACTGATGCATTGCTCACTTTAGCTTGATTTTCATTTTTTTGCGCTCATTTTATAAAAGAAATGCTGCACAGGCATATTTCGTGGATCGAAAAAAAACAACAAAACATTATATCATTTAAAAAAAAAAAAAAATAATTTAAATTGATATCAATTAAAAAAAAATTTGTAATTTTAAAATTGATATAAAAACATTAAACAAAACATTTAAACAAAAAAAATGTGAAAATCCAATTTTTTTTTCCCAGCCATGGGTCGGTACTTTTGCAGCCATGGGTCGGTACTTTTGAAGACATGGGTCGGTAAATTTAGCCAATTTAGCCATCACTGGGAAAAAGTCTGATTTTCACATTTTTTTCGCGATCACTTTATAAAACAAATGCTGCACAGGCATATTTCGTGGATCGGTAAGAATTGTATGCACTCTTTTAACTTTGGAAATGGTCTAAAACCCACTCGCCGCGCTCGTGGGTTTAAACCATTCCAAAGTTGAACTCGTGCATTCAATTCTTATGCCTGTGCATCATTTGTATACTAATACATGTATTATAATTATAACTTATTATCGAAATTCGAACAAAATATCCCAAGAATATTGCATGGAATAAAACAACTACAGTAGTATAAACATTACAACTGCCTATTATGAATCAATAAAGTGATTGGAAAATTAATTATTATTCAAAGTTAATCTTAACTTAAGGACAGAGTATTAGCGATATGATAGTGGGTTAAGCAAGAAAGTTCCGGTCAAACTAAATGTAGTGACACATAGTTTTAAGCTATCAGTAAAAGTAGTATTGAATTCATACGTGAATATTCCCAGTGTTACTAACAACCTGTAATTCGGTCAGACAAACAATTTTATATACCATCATCTACAGTTTGATTGCATTTGATTACGTTAGCTATGTTCATTAACATGTTTGTACTGTAAATAGTTGCAACAATCCTTGTCTGTGTGCATTTGTATATTGGTATTTCAGTTGGCAATGATTGTATACCGTAGGCCTACTTCGTAAAATATTATTATAAAGTACAGTATAGTTATACCGTAATCTACAGTTCGTATGCATTTTATTAAGTTTGTTCTGTTTATCAACATGTTTGTACTGCAAATAGTCGCAATAATCCTTGTTGAGTATTATATATGTCAAATGTGTGTATTCATGGACATAATTAATACAGTTGGCTGGTTAGTACATAAAACTTGATTTAAAAACAAATAATCAGCCGTTATGCTTTGTGAAAATCAAGTTGTATCTACCCGACAATCTATAGCATGATATCACTGTAAACAACTAGTACTACATATTCTTATATTGTATACATTATCGTTAATTGTTCAACGTGTTCATTTATAACTTGTTGATGACACGATGCTTTCTCTTTGTTTCTATGTAAATTGTATATGAAATAAGGAAATACTTGTATATACTACAATGAAACGACTATTCATACAACCCCTTCATCTCTGTGCATATAAATTACAAAGATATAAGTTGAGTAAAATTACTCCTACTACTACTACTTCTACGTTTTTTTCTCTCATTATATAAACTCAAGAAACGGATGTACTGACAAACCATTTTGTGAGAATTGTGCATCTATTTTACTTCTTTTCTCTGTTAAAGCCTCTCCGACATGAAAGCGGGCTAAAATTGTGTTTTGGACAGGTCTAGGGTACTTTCTTATAACGAATATGAATATAACACTTCATTCTCGTGAAAATGTACAGTTTTTGAGTAACTTATTGCCAAAAATGTATTTTGGGAACGCCCACTTTTTTTCCGCCTGAAGGCCGACGCCCCGTACATCGAGCAGTCAAACATGTGACGTCACATACAGAAGGCGCGTCTTTTGATCTCTCGGCCGGTCAGCTGTTTTTTGCACTGTCTTGGGTGGTTACATGCTTCGAATTCTGTCGCGTTTTCCCACTCGTTATGGCATCTACTAGCCAAATCTCGGACCAGTTTGGAAGTGGAAGTGAAGGAAGTGATACTTCAAATTATGATCGGAATATCCTTCGAATAGTCATAGTTTTGAAATAAAATCCCAATTTGCGGGTTTAACGGAACCCCTTTAAAGGAATTTGGTAACACTGTCTAAATCCTCAAAACTTACTTGGAAATCTGGCGGTTCTCAAATACCTTGTTGTATTCGTATTACCAATAGAAGCATGGAACCGATTTATGTTTTTCGAATTTCCCTTTCATTCAAAAGATATTTAAGATATAACTATTCAGATTTTTAACTATCCACCGGATAGTTACATACTGTGTACATAGTCGGTGCAATGAGTTAGCGAATATCAATTTGCATATTCGCTCATTACTCGGCCATACATTTAATGTGAATTGTTCACACATTACCGAGTGGACATATCAGATCCCAAAAAGTATGCATGCATGCCAACAAAGTAACTACATCCCTTTAAGTGTTACAATTGGACTTGGAACGCGGAACTTGGATTGACAAAATAATTTTGATTGGCAAGTGAGACAGAAAGTGTATAAGCACATGCAGAAAAGTGATTGTAGGCAGTTTCAATGACATGACAAAGCAAGAAGATATATTAATTATGTTTGTACTTCAAAACGACCAAATGTGATTAAAGGGTACCACCACCCAAAAGTAATATTCTTATTATTTTTAACATCTTTAGTATTCCATTCCATCAACAAGTTTACAAAAATATGTTTCCAGAAACAAAATATATAATTGGAAAACGCATCACCATTCTAAAGCATGCGTTCATGTGGTCTGAATTGTGTAGACTAATGTGTGCAGAGCGAACGAATCTCCCGGGAATCTATTGTCTACAAACGTACGCGTGAATAGCATTGGCGCACTCGCAAATGGTTGGCCCGCATGGAACCAGAAAATAGTAGTGGTTCCGTAAGTGGCGGAAATTAATTGCTTTGTTTATGAATTACACAACCCTTTGCAAAATGTTGGGTATCTATTTGATATCACAAAACGGTACCAAAACATAAAATAATGTGTTGTTCTTTGCCTGGTGGTATCCTTTAATTGTGTCACGTTTAACAGTTAAATGTTGAATCAGTGTCAGTTTTAAAATTACATTGGCAAAACTTATTGATCAATATTGTTGAAATAGTTTTAAAAAGGGCTTGTGAGGTAAAATCCGAACCTTAGTATCGTTAAAATGCAGAAATACCGGTTGGAACTTCAATGCACGCCGCTGAAATTGGGCCAGAATTCACCGCCCGTTCTCCGCCCCTCTACGCCGGGCTGGGTATTGGTCGACAGGCTCGCATGCCATGCATATACGTGCGCTTGCATTGCTTTAGCATGTAGCGTATTCACCTCTGTAAAAGACTCTTACACTTTATCACTCAAATAGTCAGTTTCAAAGCGGTTCTTGTCAAAATCTTTACGTTTACAGATAACATGTGATATAATTATTATTTTGTTGATGAATATGCTTGAAAAAATATTCTTTAATTTTGTGTGTGGGGCAATTCTTAATACTGTTATTTGGCTTTAAACATTATCCAGGCATCCTAGTTTTGATATTACAGTAAGATAGTTTCGAGTCTGAAGAAGCAGATTCCTGTTCAGCGAAGCGAGATGATTTCAAGATTGAACACTTCCAAGCCGTGGTTTGAATTGTTGAATCGTTTGGGGGAGCTAGGAGGGGGTGTGGGGGTTGGGGGCGGGGGAGGGTACACGAATTATTGGAGGCACATTTCTATATTTGTGACTGGATATAGCAAAACCCAAGGCCTGCAATTGTTGGTAATCCTTGTTTTGAAGAAATGGGCATTTTAAGTTTACATAATGTAGGTAAAAGACTTATGTTATCTTTGGCCAATATTGTCCAATTATTTGGAATTAAGGAGGCATCAAATGAAAGCTTGTGATTAGGCGTTTCTTATAACTAGAAAATCTAAACAAAATTGTTTACAAGTGCAGGGTTTTGCTATAATGAGTTCTCCCTTATGTTATGTTTGTCACTATTTTGACAAATAATTTGGGGCGCATGCCCCCCGTAGCTACGTCACTTACCAACAAGCGAGAAGGATTCACTTAGCATTTTGAAGTTTAAGGGGGGGGGGGGGGCACGTGACCACCAATAGTTTAACAAAACAAAACAAAACAAAACATAAGTTTAAATTCGTTGCATAACTAATAAACACATGCAGACTGCATAATGCTCCCCAATAATCCTCGTGCCCCCTAAGATCATTCATATGTCTATTTCTTAGAACGTTATATTTAAATGTGACAATGAGAACTAATCATTTATATCATCTCTTGTTACTAAGTTGAATTATTCTCTATAAGAAGCCATTTGTTATGTCTTTAAATTGCTTATATGCATGATGAGCGAGTAAGCTAAAAACACCCGGTGTTTGATTAACCCTCTGAGTTCCCAATTATATTTTAAGAATCTACTTGACCAAGTTCTTTTAACCTAATGTCAAGGAATTTAGCCTGATGAGTCCCTTCCCTGGCAGGAGAGATTATTCATTTAACCCGGTTAATACTAATCATAATAGGTTCGATTTATATAGCGACTTATATGATACATTAATCATCTCTGAGCGCTTTACAATATTATTAGTCCGGTCATAGGATTTTACATCATTTCTTCTCTGGTCATAAGATACATTGCAAACCAACACACATTGTGTGCATCATCTACACTCCCTGGGGAGCATTCCTCCCATGCGGCTCAAGGGCATTGAGAAGATCATTCACATAAAGTTTTTCATCACCTGGGTAGAGAGCAGCACTTGTCGATAAATTGTCTTGCTGAATTGACAAACGCGGTTGGCAGAGTTCGAACGCGTGATATCAAGATTGGAAAGCGCGCTCTACCAATCTTGCCACACCACATCCGGTTAGAGAGTGTCGCAATTATAGTTTTGTTTCGGCTCCTCCTACTTTGTGCCGTATATCCCCCCTATGAGCAATATCATTGGTAGTTCACAGATGGATACAAGCAGTATAAATACATTTTGATACAATAATTGACGAGAGCTTCATAATCTTTCATTGCAATAGATACACTACAAACAATCATATAACAAACTGATCAGATGACGTTTGCTGGTTACACACGTTTCTTTGGATTAATATATTTCTAAAAACTTGAGGTAAGTAATTTGTAATTCTGTGTTTCTGTGCTTACACATTTACCCTCTTTTTTAGTTGGGCATTCTCTGAAGAAAAAAAACATTGAAAATGTGTGCTGTTTTACAAATTTTCAATCAATAGAAAACTTCTACGTGTGCGAAAGTCTTTTTTCTGCTGCCCGATATGAGTTCACGATGATATACTGTATGCAGAGTCTTTCCCACCCCTCTGCTGTATGCTGTAGTGTACACTATAATAGAGTTTGGACTAATTTGATCGTTCTGCATTTTTGTTGTTGTTAATGGGATCTAGTAACTTTGTTAAAATGTGCAAAAACTGATGAATGGTTGATAGAATGTGTATTGTTATGATCTAATAATTGTCCACTGAGTGATGTGTGAATATTCCACGGGAAATGAATGTCATATGACCTAATAATGAGCGAAGCGAAAATGCAAAGTGGTTCTCTTCAATCAAACATATCTACATTAAATATAGAAAACCGAAACCTGCTTTGTATTCCCACTGGTACTACGATGGAAATGGGGTATTTGAGAACCGCTAGAGTTCTAGTTGTAGACATTTTTCGAAGCCGAGACCAATTAATACCTTCAAAATGTTCGAGACCGAGACCAGGGCCAGTCAAAAAATTTCGAGGCCGAGACCGAGAATGTTCAACATTTTCGAGGCCGAGACCAGGATTCTTCGCACCTTTCGAGAACGAGACCATCGGTAATGATGCTCGAGGCCGCTAAAATGTGGTCTCGAGACAAGCTACAAGTTGAAAAGGGGGTGGGGGGATGTTCAAACCCCCCCAAACAGTCATTTCTTGGTCAAAGGGGGGGGGGGGGTTGAACCCCCCACCCCCCCCCCCCCCCCCCCCTGGGTACGCCTATGTGTACAAGTGTACCTAGACGATATTCTTGTTACGGGTAGATCACAAGATGTATACAATTACATTTTAACTACATCATTTCTTTGTGATTCCATGATTAAATTATTGTGTAAGAATATTGCTAGAATTATAAATGCTATGTATGCTATGTATGCTATGTATTGAATATATATTAATAATGTTAGCTGCCAGCTCCAATGTTTCTAACAAATATGCAGCATAATTTACAACTTTTTTATCATTTGAAGAAGATCCTGCTAGGATCGAAAATGTAACTTCAAACTTCAACCAATAATGTAACTTTTACACTCATATGATAACCTAAATATAATAACATTGCACCATCGATACAAAATAATATAAGTTCCATATAAATAAGTCCCATATGTCCAATAAAATCTGACGACCCAAATGGAGTTTTCTCATTGTTCATGGTATAATTTCTCAGATAAATATGTCCAATAATATCTGTCTCCCTAAACTGTCATGATACAATTTCCAGATAAATATGTCCCAATTATGTCCAATAAAACCTGGCTCTATTATTGAATATATATCATTATAAAATAGTTCCATGTAATGGATATAATGATACATACATGTAGATAGTACAACATCAGATCTAGGTAGTATACGCGCTATATAAATGGTACACAAAGTCATCTTAAATAAAACCATATATTGATTCAGGTACTATGAACAGATATACACTGCTATCCGCAAAAGTGATAAAGTCTGAAGAAAAAATCCATAGAATAATAATACAATTCTTGCATTACATTGTGGACTCTAAAGGTTACCACCACCCAAAACTAATATTCTTATTAATGAAAGGTAACATCTTTAGTAGTCCATTCCATTAACAAGTTCAGAAAAAACTATATATAATTGGAAAACGCATCACCATTCTAAAGCATGCGTTCATGGGTCTGCATGTACGAAGACTACCTTTGTACAGAGCAAACAAATCGTCCGGGATTCTATTGTCTCCAAACATACGCGTAAATAGAATTGGCGGACTCGCAAATGTTTGGCGCACACGGAACCATGAAATAATAATGGTTCCGTAAGTGGTGGTAATTAATTGCATTGTTTATGAATTACACATCCTTTTTCAAAATGTTGAGTATCTATTTGATATCACAAAACGGTAGCAAAACATGTATTGATGTGTTGTTCTTTGCCTTGTGGTCCCTTTTAAGACGTTGTTCAATATTTTAAAAAATGTATTGAATTAATGGTTTATCTTTTACAATGCTGCATAGGTTTTTATGATGGCATCACATACAAATCTTCTCAAGTTGAATACCAGATACATCATGATCTTGATATAATGTCAGATCATATAGAAACTACTTTTGTTGAGATTGATAACCCTGGTCAAAAGAATTATTTTGTAGGAGTTGTGTATAGGCCTCCAAATGGTAACTTTCATGATTTCGTAAATGAGATTCAGTCACTCTTAGACAATCCACTTTTAGTTGGAAAGTCACTATGTCTCATGGGAGACTTTAATTTGAATGTATTACTTTGTAATAATGATAATCGAATTGATGTTTTTCTAAATAATATGTTAATGTCTTTCTCTTTATTGCACCTAATCACTAAGCCAACAAGAATAACAGAAGTCTCCAGTACTTTAATTGATAATATTTTTTGTAATGTACAACCATATCCACCCTCTGGAATTATAGTATCTGACATGTCTGATTATTTTCCTGTATACTGTATGTTGTCTTTGGGGAAAGTGGATCGTGAACCTAGAGGCAGCACGTCTGTCCGTAAAGGTACTCCTGAAAATATTGCTAAATTGAGAGAGGCATTAATTGCAATTGATTGGAAGTATGTTCTTTCAGACCAAAATGTTGAAAGTGCTTTTGATAATTTCTTGAATAAATGTATGCTGCTGTATGATGAGAATGTTCCACTGGTTGAATATAAAAAGAAAAGTATAATAAAGTTCCTCGTATGCCATGGATAACTAAATCAATATTAAGGTCAATTACTAAGAAAAATAAGTTGTATTATCAATATAAAAGGAGAAGCTCTGATTCTTTGTGGAGAAAATATTCTAATTATAGGAATACTCTTACTTCTGTATTGCGTGTTGCTAAGAAAAATTATTATTCTGTTCAATTTCGAATGACATTTAATAATATTAAGAATACATAGAAAGTTATTAGAAGTTTTTCAAAACCATCAGTAAAAACTACGAATGTTAAATGTATAAATGTGAATGGTTGTTCTGTAGAAGATAGACAAATTATTGTGGACAATTTTAATGAATATTTTTGTAGTGTTGGGTTGAAACTACAGGACTCTATTCCTAGATGTCAGAAAAACTTTATTGAGTTTATGCAAGAACCCAATATAGATAGCCTATTGTTAATGCCCACAAATGAAGCAGAATTGTTTAAATTTGTGGGCTCGCTTAAATGTAATAAGAGCCCTGGCTTTGATGGTATAAAAAATGAATTAATTAAGGATATTATACATGGAATTGTGATACCACTTGTTCATATTTTTATTTATCTTTCTTATCTGGTATTGTACCAAAGCAAATGAAATTGCTAAGGTAGTGCCAGTATTTAAAAGGGTGATCCTCAAATATTAAGTAATTATAGACCCATTTCATTGCTGACATCATTTTCAAGATTTTAGAAAAGCTTATATATGATAGAACAGTAATATTTTTAATATGCTCATTACTCGGCCATATAACATCCATTTAACGTGAAATGTTCAGACATTACCTAGTAGACATATCAGATCACAAAATAATGCACATGCCAGCAAAGTTACTAGATCCCTTTGAACAATTGGACTTTGAACCCGGAACTTGGATGGACAAAATCATTTGCATTGGCAAGTCTTCTTTGTTGTCTCCTTTAGTATAAGCACATGCAGGAAAGTGATTGTAGACAGTTTCATTGACATGACAAAGCAAGAAGATATATGAGTTATGTTTGTACTTCAAAACGACCAAATGTGATTAATTGTGTCACATTTAACAGTTAAATGTTGAATCAGTGTCAGTTTTAAATCCAAATAGAAATATTAGGAAAAGTTTACATTTACATTGGCAAAACTAATTGATCAATATTGTTGAAATAGTTTTAAAAAGCGCTTGTGTAGTAAAATCCGAACCTGAGTATCGTTAATTGCAGAAATATCGGTTGAAACTGCAATGCACGCCGCTGAAATTGGGCCAGAATTCACCGCCCGTTCTCCGCCCCTATACGCCGGGCTGGGTATACTGGCCGACAAGCATGCATACGTGCGCTTGCATTGCTTTTGCATATAGCGTATATGCGGTATAATTACACCTCTGGTAAAAGACTCTTACACCTTATCACTCAAATAGTCAGTTTCAAGCAGTTCTTGTCAAAATCTTTACGTTTACAGATAACATGTGATATAATTATTCTTTCACTTGATGGATATGCTTTCAAAGAATATTCTTTAATTGTGTGTGTGGGGCGTTTCCTAATTCTGTTATTTGGCTTTAAACATTAACCAGTGAGAGAAAAGGTCCCATTAAGGAGATCTCCTATACGGGGTATACTCAGCGTACGGACGCAGGATTCATAGCTCAACGCACTGAAAGTTGGCATACACTATGGTATACACACGCAAGGGAGGATTTCCTTGTAAATTGTGATTGTTATCATTACTGTTGGTCGCTATTTAGTGTTTCTTACAACAATACTTCTTACAACTGAGAGCGAGGGTAAAAACGCTCATTTAAATAAAACAATCATTTTATTCCAAATATATATTTTAATATACCTGTTCATGTACTTGCTAAGTCATTCTTCAATACAATATTGTATATACAAGCACGGTCGTTATAAATAACTTGAAATGTGTTGTTCATGTTACATGATCACGCAAAGATATGTACACACATATGTTTTTTGTAAATATTAATTTCAATCCCCCTTCCCAATCGTAATGATTTTAAAAACGATGATCATGATATTAGTTTGATATAAACTGATCAGTAAGTATGATAATGCCTCTGTGTGAAATACATGATCGGCTTCGCTACGATACACATACTGAATTACGCGTAAAACGACTCAAACACATCTAGTTCGGAGCGATTAGTTTGCTCGCTCAAGTGGCTGAAATATGACACCTGCGCCTCGCCAGCGTACGTGATCTCCGTTTGGGGGAAAGCTAGTATCTCCGTAATGGGACCCTTTCCCTCACTGTTAACCAGGCATCCTAGACCCCGTTTACAGTACTCGCCCCCCCCCCCCCCCCCCCCAATTGTGTGCGTTTACAGTGGCGGGCTCGGCCCGGACGCCCTTTCAATATCTTGTCGTAGTGGCGCTCTGCATGTAAACAAACCATTATTTTGGGGGCGCGCCGGGGTCACAGTACAAAGGCGCGTTATTTGCAATTAATTGTTTTCCCAATTTGGTACCGCATTTGGCCCTGCGTGCGTTTACAGTGAGAAAAGCCGCGGCCGAGGACAACCTCCAGAGCGGGCCAAATGCGCGGCCACTTTTGCCCCGCATTTGGCCTTTTGAGCGTTTACAGTGAAAAAAAAGCGAGGCCGAGCCGCGGCTCGGCCCCGCTTTTCTTTTCACTGTAAACGGGGTCCTTGTTTTGATATACAGTAAGATAGTTTCGAGTCTGAAGAAGCAGATTCCTGTTCAGCGAAGCGAGATGATTCAAGATTGAACACGTCCAAGCCGTGGTTTCAATTGTCGAATCGTTTGGGGGAGCTAGGAAGAGAGGGGATGGGGGTGGGGTTGGGGGCGGGGGAGGCGATACGAATTATTGGAGGCACACCATAATACATTTCTATATTTATGACTGGATATAGCAACACCAAAGCCTGCACTTGTTGGTAATCCATGTTTTGAAGAAATGGGCATTTGAAGTTCAGATAAGGTATGTAAAAGACTCTTGTTAGTAAAATTGAAACGATCATATCTTTTGCCAAATATTGTCCAATGATTTAGAAGGAGGCATGATATCAAGCGTGTGCTACGCATTTCTCCTGGCTCGAAAATCAAAATTTTGATTTTTGACGTCAAGTGCAGGATTTTTGTATCAGTGTTCTCCCTTATGTAATGTTTGTCACTGTTATGTCAAATAATTTAGGGCGCATTCCCTCCGTAGCTACGTCACTTACCAACAAGCCATAATGATTCACTTAGCATTTTGAAGTTTATGGGGGAGGGGGGGGGCGGGGGGGGGGGGGGGGCACGTGCCACAAATAATTTAACAAACAAAACCCCCAACCTCCCTGGGTACGTCTATGCCTAGAACTCTAGCAGGACTAAAATACCCAATTGTAATCGTATTACCAGTGGGGATGTTGTTTCGGTTGTTCATATATAGATATGTTTGATTGAAGTGAACCACTTTGCATTTCGCTTTGCTCATTAGTCGGTCATATGACTGACATGGTGGAATATAACTTGTGGATAAATTGTATTGCGGAAGGACGAACGTGGTGCATGGCAGAGTTCGAACTCGTGATATCAAGATCGGAAAGCGCGCTCTACCAATCTTCCACACCACATCCGGTTAAAGAGTGTCGCAATTATAATTGTGTTGCGGCTCCTCTCACTTGTGCCGTATATCCCCCTATGAGCGTCACGTAACTCGCAATATCATTGTAGTTGTACACAATCAGTAGAAATATATTTTGATACAATAATTGACGAGAGCTTCGTAATCATTCACCGCAGTAGATACACTACAAACAATGACAAACTGATCAGATGACGTTTGCTGGTTACACACGTTTCTTTGGATTAATCTATGTATATAAAGTTGTGGTAAGTAATTTGTGATTCTGTGTTGCTGTGCTTACACGGGCATTTACCCACTGCAGTAGGATTTTTCACCCTTTTTAAAGTTGGGCATTCTAAACAAAAAAACATTGAAAATGTGTGCTGTTTTATAAATAATTTGCAATCACTTGACAACTTCTACGTGCGGAAAAAGACTCCTTTTCTCCTGCCCGATATGAGTTCATGTTGAAATATTCCGTACACTATACTAGAGTATGCATTTTTGTTGTTGTTAAAGGGACTGTCCCCTTTCCAAATCGTCTGAACAGTTTCCAGTTGACGGATGGGACGAACAAATTTTTTGCTAGCTTTTGCAAAATGGCGAACCGTAGTCATGGGCGTTGCTGCATATTTTTCCAGGGAGGGGGGGGGGGGGCGGGCTGGCTTCTTTTGCCCAGATATCGGGTGGGGCGTGAAGTGAGGGAGCGGAGCGACTAACTACCATTACTACCATATAAATATTTTGGCGAAACAAAATTGTGAAACGACTATTGGTTATGAAATTATGAGCTGTTGTTTAGGGGTTTAGTTTTTTTGGTTCGGTTTAGATAAACTTTCATACACATAATAATTCTGTTTTGTTTGAACGTGAGGTAGCCTTTGCTGTGTTTTTCATTGTTCTCCCAGAGATTCTTACATTAAATAGTATTACCTCAGTCATTGATTACAGATCCACACTCAAGCCAGCACTTAATGTCTCCCCTCTCTCCACTCCCTGGGGGCACTGTAACAAGTGCTACTTTAGAAGCGCACACAGTCATGCCTTGCACATAATCACTTTATGTGCTTATCTCGTACACCTTGGTGAAGAGCAGCAATATTAAATAAGTGCCTTGCTGAAGGCCATTACCAGATGCCGGGTAAACTTTAACCCGCGACCCTCACATTGACTCTAAACACAATGCTTCCACAATTTAAATAACTGATATACATTTTTAAAATGTGACCAATATTACTGGACATAGAATAACTGATGTACGTTTTAAAAAGGTACCGGAATTATATCCAGATATCAAGGATCCTGAATAATATAGTACACCAAAATGGCAGTTTATACATGCATAACGACAATATGCTGTTGCAAATATCTACACTGTTGGGCATATAGTTGGAATATTTTCTGTTTATTCTTTTTCCTGCTTTTTGCGCCAAATTAATCATTTTAGACTAAAAATAATCATTACATTATGTTTCCCAACTACCAATGTACAATTATTGTAGCAGCATGAATTTGCATTAATTAATTTATTCTTTTGTTTTGACCTTTGAAAGGCAGGACCTTTGATGATTGGCCCCTTTCCCTGTCCAAAGCGTATGTCCAACAAGTCGTTGTTATGGGTCATTTCCCAGAATTGGCTGTACAAATTTCAACCAAAATTGGCACAGAGGCTCTTCAGACCATACCCCGTCCAATGCCATTGGCTACCCACCGAACGATGCTTGTGCTCCACCCGGAAGGGGTGTCAACAAGCAATGTCCACTATTTCGTTGGACCATCGCAGGTTTAGGTCTGTAAAGTCCTCAGATTTCATCGAGAGAAGGGTCAAGTAAAGCCAAGATTATCTCTAGGACGTCTACGATTGACCACCAGGATAGATTATCGCAAATTGCTTAACCTGTGCCGTAGAAACCGGAAATGCCAAAAAGGAGCCTTCGCCGACTATGAAGAAAACACTATGGCCCAAGTCCAAATCAAAGTCCAAATAAGTTTCCTTATCGTGGGAGGGGGATACCCCCTCACAAACCCTCCCCCCTCTGGCTCTGCCCCAACCCTCAACCCTCGGGACTCATTCATGGATGTACGTTGTTAGATCATACATAATGTTGCATATGGTTATGGAACTGCGTATGATACACATACGATATGTGTGTGTATTTGGGTGCATATTTATTAGTATGTCAATTATTTGTTTTTTCGTGAAAAATATATTTAAAATTTCTGGTCTATCAAATCATAAGACGCTTACGCAGATACACCCTAACCTAACCCTAACCCTAGCCCAAATTTCCTATCTAGGTATGCACCAGATTGCACAATTTCAAGTCCAAAAATGCAATAGCTCCCTACCGTGGGAGGGGGGACACCCCCTCCCACACCCTCCCCTGCTCAGTCGCTTCGCTCCTTCGCATTGTCTCACTCTCACCTCTGGCTCAACGTTGGCAACCCTGCATTATGTATGTTTGATTATATAGCTTGAACTTCGAATCATATATTTCTGTCTAGGGTATGCATCAAATCGTACAATTTAAAGCCCAACATATATATTTTTTCAGAAAAAAATTATAGGTAAATATGCCCAAGATATCGATCCTCTTGCAAATACCGGATGTGCTCTAGTGGGTAAATATCGCATTACTCGAGGGCTATTCGGTCTTGATACGGTTTGGTATCGGTGTAGTTGCGTGCATCATTCGGGTAGAACATTTTCATTCTTTTTTGGGGGGGTTTCATTTTGGCCGAAATCCAAATGGCATCAGAACCGAATCCAGCCCGAATGTTCACCCCGACACCAGATGGATTCCACTCCGAATCCTCCCCGCATTCCCCGAACCGTCCCCGACACTTCCCCGCAAGCATCGCAATAATTTGTCCGAGTGGGTTCTTTCGAGCACGCTCGAAAGAACCCACTCCGACAAGATACCGACAATTCCGATACCACTTCGACACCAAACCACTAGCACCCCGAACGTCCCCGCAGCGTCCACGAATTATTCGGTCTCGTGTCGGTTTGGATTCGGTTTGGCGGTGTGACTGCCCTATGAGCACACGTCTTGAGCAGCGTCGGGGCTTGCCCTGCCCCATTGACCCCCATCACTCACCGCAGACGCTTCGGTGTTACGCAAGAGTAAACTGTTTTAACTACCAATGAATTGTCCGTTAAAACTTATTAATGAATATTTTTACTTTGAATCGTAATATTCACGGTTATTGTATACTCCGCAAAAAAAGAAACTGGACACTTGTATGAGACCAAATATTTCGTATTCATTAACGATAAAATATATGATATTGTATATCAAATTAAAGATAAAATTACCCTCTTCAATATTCGCATGAAATCCAGATGGAATCATTCATGCATGACTTGTCACGGTCAATTAACCACACCAAGGTCCGTTTTCAAAAATAGCAAAAATGGAACATCCACTCAACCATATAAATGTTGATAAGCATAATCTAAAACGCTATATTCATGAGATGGCATAATTTTTCATTACAAATGTGACCTTTTCTATCTTTATCTCAATAAAGAGTATAAATGAAGACAAATTGTGAACGTTATAGGTGTTATTTTTATCCAAAAGTAACAAAATGGGGAATTCCATGGCAAAGCTTTATTAGTCAAAACCACAGTTTGTGCCCTTATTTCAGCATGAAAATGGTATAAAGTCTTCTCAAGAATTATACCATAGTCCAAAGATCTTCAAAACCTGAAGTCACCCTTGGTCAAACATTTGG
>JBAMJV010012221.1:0-65663 GCA_037951105.1 Echinarachnius parma
TGACGCTGAGCTAACGTGCATTACGCACCGTGCGCAACGCGTATGCAAGATGGCGCCGCGCATCTCATTTGACGAATCTGAACTACCTTTAAGTGTATGCTATCATGTCATATTACCGGATAATTTTAGTTTGACAGCATAAAACAAACATTATATGCATAAAATCAAAGTGAAAAAAATACGAGCAGCTGCATAAACTCATAAAGAACACATTTGATGTAAAGTATATTCAAGAATTTACCGATTTTTCCCCATATCAACTTTCTTGTGAAAAATCCAGGTGAATCATTTACACGCAATAATGCTACAAGGCGGGCGATAAGCATACCGCCCATTCGTACAATGTACCGTTTAAAATATCTATCTATCTATCTATCTATCTATCTATCTATCTATCTATCTATCTATCTATCTATCTATCTATCTATATAATCTGTATCTATCTTATCTATATAATTATATATCCAGCTATTGTATCTCAATCATACAGTATCTATATTATATAATTGAACGCATATGTTTAGGACGCAATCGGAAGGAAAACAGACGGGATTTAATATTTCTTTCTACATGTAGAGGTCTTCAAAACAAGAAAGTCGGTAATCATTATCAATTTATATACATTGTGGATCACATAAACGAAATTTTGTTTGCATTTGCTAATAAATGGAGAGAGAAATCAGTCGGCAAAAACTGTTTTTGCGTTGGATAGTGCAGCATTAAGCGGAATACGATAATACGTGCGTGCTAATACGCGCGTGCTATATAGCCAGGTCAAGCAAGGCTGGTGAAATTATTGATCAATAAATATCATTACACATGAATAACACATTCTATCAAACCGGTTCTTGTTCTATGAAACAGTACATATTATGATATTAACCTTGGATGGGGTGAATACAAAAACGATGGGCTGATTTTGATCCTGATCCAGATTTAAAAAACGTAAACAAATAATTCGCATTCAATTGCACGTGTGGCTCCCTTGATTCTCGCGATCGATGGAATCTGGCCGTAGAGAGCAGTAATTACGCGCATGCGCAGATTGTAACTACGAACTGGCTTATAGGCTACGTAATTCGCTGATGGTCTCATTGTAATTATAACCCTCAAACTCACCCAAACCCTAATCCTAGTTATGAATATTCATGAGTAGCCCTTGACCTACATCACTGCTTATGAATAATTCATTAGGATATGCTGAATGGTTTGGGAAACGCAAATTCGCATCCGGGCTGATGTGGTGCAGAGCCGAACTATGGATCTGATGTGCTTACCTTTATAGCGCCATCTGCGGGGATCGTTGTATAAGTAACTATGTCATCTCTGCATGATGGTGTTTATTGTTTTATTGTATAATTTTCTAAAAAATGTATTATTACAGCCATAAAATGAAATTATAAGTCGATCCCTCGTCAAATTCATCAACCGCCATCAACTTTACGCCCACGACCACCGTGCTATCAACATCGCCTCTATTAATAAGTTTTTTTTTATCAAGATCTCGGTCATCACGATCTTTGTAAAACCGATCACGAATAATTAATAGCAAAAACAGGGTATGTTGTCTGCCTCTGCCGATTAGTCTCCTGTTTGGGTGAGACCTATAATCACTTCCACAGACCACATACGCAATGCGTGTCTGTCAACACACGCGCCAATTCCAAATACACACAATCTTAATTGTGTCTGTCTGGTCTTTCGACTTTACAATTCTTCCCCCTTTTTGTCAAAGGTCATCCTTATATTATTAAAGGGGTAGTTTAGTTTTGGTAAGGCTGTACTTTAGTAGCCAAAACCTGCACAGTTACATTATAAACTAATAGTAATAACTCCACCATGCTCGAAAGATATAAAAAATTACAAACGAGTAAGTAAAAAGCCTGTTATCATTCAAAAAGAGCCATTTAAACACAAGAGGGCGCTTTTTAAAAAGGCATTGGTTTCCACCATTTTTCATACAAAATTATGCATGTGATGTTTTATTGATATAATGATTAAATAGCGAGTTCATGAACAACTATTTTAAAAACGCTTTTGAACATTTTTGAAAAAGTGCAAGCATTTTTTTATTTTTTTCTAAAAATCATCTAATTATTTGGGCCCCAAATAATTATAAGATCAGATATATTTATTGATATTTCAGCCGTTTCTGGGTCGATTTTGACCAAATAAAGTTTATTCTGCCATTAAAATTGTATGTTCTCTCAAATTCGACACTCAGTTTTGCATTACCTCACAAACAAATTGTGATGTGCAGCGCCCTATCTACCAAAACTAAACTACCCCTTTAATCATCTTTTTTATGCATTTTCCAGCATTTTTCCATTCCCCCATTTTATTCAGGAAAAGCATTTTCTTCATCATTGAAACAATTTGTGGTATTAAGTTGCATGAAACATGTGAATAGGTGGCTAGGAAATAAAATATAATGTTTGATGTCAGTAGTAGTGTCTGGTGTTATTATTGTTGTTGCTGTGTTGTTGTGTTGTTGTTGTTGCTGTGTTGTTGTTGTGTTGTTGTTGTTGTTGTTGTTGTTGTTGATGTGTATATCATTGTCGAGGTGATGTAGTGATACCGCAAAACTCAAACTGCATTAATTTGTGAGTAACTCTTTTTGCACATTCCGTGCAATACAAGTCCTAGATCATTTGACGTCATTAAAGGTAGTTCAGATTCGTCAAATGAGATGCGCGGCGCCATCTTGCATACGCGTTGCGCACGGTGCGTAATGCACGTTAGCTCAGTGCATAGAAGTATGAATAAACAAACCAACCCGTTTATAACTAGAAGGCTCACTTAACGCGCGCAAGTCACGTGTCCCATAGACTTTGTACATGGGCAACATGGCGGAGTGAACCGATTTTTGAAGCTCCCGTAGCCTACTTCTCTACGTCATCGCGTAGTGACCTAGACATACTTGACCAATCCATCATGCTATGCAGTGCGTAGACTATCGCGCCTATTTTCCTGCGCACTGTCCTAGATTTCATCACGCTTATAAGAACAATGAGAGCCATTGTGACGTATGCATATGAACTTGTTTTATTGACCTCGATCCCGTGACGACGCGTTTGAACTACTCTGTGATTGGTTTACTGTAGTTTCCAAGTAGCCCATAATGCAACCAGTTGTAGGCTCTTCCGGTGAGCAATAATCGCTGCACTCTGGCAGCAGTGACACCCCCCTGGCTCAGTGTCATGTGGTGCGCGCAAACTAGCCCAGTTCAAAATGGCGACCCGCTATGTAGCATCCCCACGCTTGATGCCCTTTAATGTTGGTAATCCAAGAACTGAATTTACTTACTCACTGGAACGCACGGACTTAAGTAACCTGGAATTAAATGTAACCCTTTTATGATAAATCGGGTCATTTGATGATTTGACGCGGTATGTCGTTATCAAGATGCAGGTCTTATTCATCTCTCGCATACTCATTATTTCACAATGAAAACATGATTGGACATCATAGAAAATTTGTATTATTGTAAAAAAAGCAATTACTTACGATTTATCACCAAAGCATCCGCGAAATTGAGTAGATGAATAAAAGAGTTGAGCAAATTGGGGCCCGGTCGACTCATTCTAAGTAACAGAGCTATAATATTTTATTAAATATAGGCCTATATCACATAATTTCTTCACAATAAATTAAATATCTACCCTTAGAAATAGTGTTATGACAGAGGAGCAAGAAAATATTGCCTTTACTGGACACACAAAACAGGTCATTTATTTATCAGTATAATGGTTCGACTCAGCTAGTCTTCATTCCTCGGCAAAATAAATCTCGTTTCTGTTTGAAAGAGATGGCGCAAATATTTATCGAGTTTGTTCAAAAGGAAAGCAAAGTTATCCCAACTTCCCGAGCGATAAAAACATAGAAGCGTGCTTTTTTTCGATGCAGTCTTTGTTATAGTTCGTGAGGGTTTGTACTTCCCCGCCATGAATAAATCTTTGTCCAAGTTTCGATAAGAAATAATTCTGCCTCCCATATCGTGAACTAATTTCTATATTTTTTAGGGGAAGATGTATATACATGTACGTCGCTGGAAAGTATGGCATGCCTGGCCACTTGATATTATCATTATCGTAAAACTTTGACCGAAAATTTACCACCTCAAGTGATGCGAACTGATCATTAACAACTTTTGACAAGTATTTCTTACTGAATTAAGGATACGCGACCTTTTACGGGACAAGAAAAGGACTTTATGATGTGCGGGGACGATGTTATAAACTAAAGATACATTCCATAATAATATGTACAAGTGGTAACATACCTATAAAACTGTATACGTAATTATATAGTATCGTATAAAATATTATTTTAGAAATAGTTATCATCGACGAAGTCAAGGAAATTGCCTTCACTATCAAAGACAGTCTAAACATGATACTAACAATTAAATAAATTAGTAATGTGGAAAAGTATAATGCTAGATAATGATCTCGGCATACGAAAAGAGAGCTCCGCTATGTCAGGTTTTCAAGCTCAAAATGAAATGTTCTACGTAATAAAAAAAAAAAGAAGTATATGTTTCAATTAAATACAAACCATTTTTATTTAAATAGTGTTCATCACACAAGACAGTCTAAACATTATACTAACAATTAAATAAATTATTAATGTGGAAAAGTATAATGCTAGATAATGATCTCGGCATACGAAAAGAGAGCTCCGGTATGTCAGGTTTTCAAGCTCAAAATGAAATGTTCTATGTAATTAAAAAGAAGAAGTATATGTTTCAATTAAATACAAACCATTTGTATTTAAATAGTGTTCATCACACGACATAAGAGTTCTTTTCAGACAGATTTGAGGGACACTTATTGGAAACTACTACGGTATGTCAGACCAAGGAGGTAAGTACCCCCCCCCCCCCCCCCCCCTTTGGTCAGACTAATACATTATCCTACAAAAGCAACGTTTCCAAACGCTAATTTTGGCTTAGACGAGTGTAATAAAATGCACTCATTTTGGAGGGTCCATAAACGTTATAAGATTTTTTCCAAAAGTGATATTGGGGCTGCAACCATATACCAATATCATTTGTCAAATTCTTCCGATTAATGTGCACGTGATGTAGAAAAAAAAGTACATCGTGGGAAAAAGTCATATTTTATCACCTACTATACGGCACCATTTTATTTGTACTATATAATCGAAAAGCGTCACGGAACGCCTTTCAAATCAATCATAAATATCTTCATGCTTACGTACTGTTACCATAAGCCAAACAAGAAGGTACAAACACAAACAGAGAGAAATGTTGAAGCTCTCAGTGATGTGGGTTGAATTTGACAGAGTTTATAATGGATCACTTTTAATGAAATGGCGGCGCCTTTGAAGCTCTCCTGAATGGCACGAAAGTAATGTCTGCCAATAAAGTCTCGTTTATTCCATCGCGCAGAGACAAATCGAGCTTACAAATTACGTCCAATCACTGTTCTGTGTTCGAGGGAATGGAATACTGTACAGAAGCCGGCGCAACGCCCTCGCACATTGGACACGTTTCCAATCGAATATTGATGCTTTTTTTGAAACCATATAAATTATCGCATCTCCACAACCAACATCATATCAAAATGGTAGTATAGAGGAAGTTTTATGTAGCCTTAATGCCTATGCTTATTTTTTTCATCCATCATATTTATTAGGGTTATAATACAAAGTTAAATACATACCGCACAACAGTAAAAGCAAAATGTTTAAACAGATTCTTTATTGAAAAGTAAAGGAGAAGAGACGATGATAGTTAAGATGGCGCACACCATTTTGATTTATGTTTTCGTTTGCATACCACTTTCAGAATTCACCGATTGGTCGTTGTCCACTATATATACTCTGGTCACTAGGGAATCGTTTCATTCAGTTATTCTTTTTGTATCACAAGAATTATCATAATACAAATTAATGATAATAATTCAGTAATGTATTACTTAAGCTTTCTGTAGATATGAATATCGTCATATGTAGGGATTTTCTTTGATTTTCTCCTTTAATGCTACATGATATGTGGCCTTTTTTGGAATTAGTGTATGCCAACTGTATGAGTGTTAAAGGGGTAGTACAGTTTTGGTAAGGCTGAACTTTAGTTACCAAAACCTGCACAGTAACATTACAAACTAATAGTTATAACTCCACCATGCTCGAAAGGTATAGAAAATTACAAACGACTAAGTAAAAAGCCTGTTATCATTCAAAAAGAGCCATTAAACCACTATAGGGCGCTCTCTAAAAGGGCATTGGTTTCAACCATTTTTCATACAAAATTATGCATGTGATGTTTTTTTTGAAAAAAAAAGATTAAATAGAGAGATCATCAACAACTATTAAAAACCGCTTTTGAACATTTTTGAAAAAGTGTAAGCATTTTTTTTATTTAAAAAAAAAAATCATCGAATAAATTTGGGGCCCAAATTTATTACGATCGGATGATATTTCAGCCATTTCTGAACCGATTTTGACCAAAGAAAGTTTATTCTGCCATTAGAATTGCATGTTCTTTCAAATTCGACACTCAGTTTTTCATTACCTCACAACAAATTGTGTTGTGCAGCCCCCTCTCTAACAAAACTGAACTACCCCTTTAAGGTCCTTTTCAGGTAATTAACAGCAGATCGTGATCATTTCAATATTTTAAGCTTGATAAATAGTAATTGTAAAAAAGAGAATAACATTTCCTTCTTTAGACATTTTATGCATGCCTTTTTTTTTCGGCACCACCGTACGTACATTATGAGTATGATGGCCCTTTTGGGGTATATCTCGCCAGTAAATGAAGATATTATGTTAATTTCAATAATCAATAAATAATGGGATATAAATTGTCAAGAAGCGAACAACCTTTCCTTCTGTATACATTTTATTCATGCCTTTATGTTTTGGCACCAACGTACTTTATGAGTATGATGGCCCCTTCCGGGCATATTTCGCCAGTAAATGAAGATATTATGTTCAATTTAATAAATAATCAAAAAAGGATAGCAATTGAAAAGAAGGGGAAAACATTTCGTTCTTTAAACATTTTATGCATGCATTTTTTATTTGGCTCCACCGTACACGTACTTTTAACAATATAATCGCCCTGTCCGGGCATATTTCGCCAGTAAATGATGTTATTATGTTAAATTAATAATTAATCAAAATTGATATCACTTGTAAAGAAGGGAACAACCTTTCCTTCTGTATACATTTTATTCATGCCTTTTTTTATTTGGCTCCACCGTACACGTACTTTTATCAGTATAATCGCCCCGTCCGGGCATATTTCGCAAGTAAATGAAGATATTATGATAAATTAATAATTAATAATTATTCAAAATAGAATATCAATAATTGTAAAGAAGAGAATAACATTTCCTTCTTTACACATTTTATTCATGCATTTTTGTCTTGGTACCACCGTACTTTATGAGTGTGATGGCCCTTTCCGGACACATTTCGCCAGTAAACGTAGATATTGTATAACTAATCAAATTGTAAAAAAGAGAAAAACATTACATTCTTTAAACATTTTATGCATGCCTTTTTTTATTTGGCTCCACCGTACGTAATTGTATCAGTTTAATCGCCCTGTCCGGGCATATTTCGCCAGTAAATGGAGATATTATATTAAATTAATAATTTATCAAAATAGAATATCAATAATTGTAAAGAAGAGAATAACGTTTCCGTCTTTACAAATTCTATTCATGCATTTTTGTATTGGCACCACCGTACGTACTTCATGAGTATGATAGCCCTTTCTGGGCATATTTCGCCAGTAAGTGAAGATATTATGTTAAATTAATAATTAATCAAAGTATGATATCAATAAATTGTAAAGAAGAGAAAAACATTTCCTTCTTTACACATTTTATCAATGCCTTTTTATTTTGGCGACACTGTACTTCATGAGTATGATCGCCCTTTCCGAGCATATTCCGCCAGTAAATGAAGATATGATGTTAAATTGATAATTAATCAAAATATGATATCAATTGTACATAAGAGAACAACGTTTCCAGACCTTCTGTACACATTTTATTCGTGCCTTTTTGTTCTGGCACCACGGTTAGTAGTTTATGAGTATGGCCCTTGCTGGGCTTATTTCGCCAGTAAATTAAGATATAATGCTAATTTCAATAATTAATCAACATAGGATATCAATTCTAAAGAAGCGAACAACCTTTTCTGTATAGCTGTTTCTTTTTACATCTTAGTTCAGCGTCACTTGGCACCGCTATAAAGAGAGCGAGAGACAGTAGAGGGGAAATACTTTATGGGAATTCTAGCCCTTTCCGGGCATATTTCAGCAGCAGAAATCGCCACACAAGACGCCTCTGTAATGCCCCCCTAAGGTTTGACCGTCCAGTCATCCCCATAGCCCCAATCTCCATCCTCCATCCATCCATCTCCCCGGATCGCATCACTGTCGCCACGGTGGCCCGGATGACATATGATTCATCCTCCCGTTCGTCATCGCTCCCCCTCGTCTGCGAACTAATTTACCTCCACGCATCGGTGGCAAGAAGACCGCTCAATTCGGCCAATTTTCTCCCCGCTCATTAACCGCTTTGGTACCGTGGTCATATTATCATTGTGGTCCGATTTGTATTTTGAACAGCGGTTAACCTTTAACCATGGGTTATATCGCGTCATCTCCTCGGGAAGTTGAGATGGTGCACAAAATGGTTTGAAATCAGCTTGTGGAAATATTGATTTATTGTGTTCAATTGATTATCAATTGTGGGATAAGACCACACCCAACAAACATATCAAATGTATATTTTTCAGCTTCAATGTGTTCAATATGGATAGATACATGCCATATTATTATTCACAATCAAAAGTGTCGGTGTAATGGATTAAAGATGGAATTATATTAATAGTGTGTTAAATTGTATCCACCAACTAACCGTGGGTTAAATTTACCCAACTGACGGGGATTCGAATCGTTTGGTTTTATGATAACCATCGGTATGTTGTATTTTATGAACAGGGTTATACCTAGCCCCAAGTTGGAGGACCAAGATGGTTAATATATGGCCAACCAGCCTCGCGTCGCCAGAGAACGGGGGTGTAGTAATGATACCTTGTCTTGACCGCTCGTTCGGTCATTATTTATTCATGGGGTATGGATTGTCCCCGATTATATACAGTGATCCCGTCTAAATCAAGTTCACTCAACAATCTCGTCGATATACCCACGGTTATTAATCATGACACCAATATTGGTTTTGGGTTGCTGGAGAATCTAACCAGAGAATGGATCCTATGTTGACGATATACGGGATTATTTGGCAGTGGGAATTTCGCTCAATGTTCGAAGAAAGGCGCGAAGAACGGTAATGAAGATTGGCGTTAATTAAAAAGCCTCCGGGTGTTTTTTCTGAGGTTGATCTATCTCGCCTTAATTCACTTCTTTGTTTCCAACTTTCCACCACCAGTAATTTTCATCATCATTTCATTAAAGGGATCTAGTAAGTAGTAACTCTATCTGGATGAACTAAACTCACTTGCATCCCTACCATTTCGTTCCTGTTTGGTTGTTACCTCTCACGTTGTCTCACTAATAGACCGATTAAACCAGCTTCGGTTTTCAACATTCATCTTCGTTGTTGAGAAAATCATGATGATTAATGTGTAAACTATCATTTAGATCACACATTTATAGAAATTATAGTAAGCAAATTACGCTCTGCATTTTTCCTAATTTCTCGGCCGCATGACATTTATTTGAAATGGAATTTTCAAACATAATTCAGTGGACATAATCGGATAAAATAAAATACACATTTCATCAACACTTTGTCATTCCTTTGCGTATACATCAATGTATATAATTATCCCTTTAAATATGAAGATGATTATACGCTTGTCACGTTTTTGCGATGTGTTGAGATTAGTCTGCGTGGGTGTCGAAAATGTCATAATGCAAACTAACGAAAATTATACAAATAAGGTACATTGTCAGACTATATTACATTAGCATACGACAAAGAATTCGGCAGCGCAGACAATACAAATATAAACGTAGACATGCGTAAATTAAATGAACATCGATGTTGGAAAATAAACGTAGAAACGACGTGAAAAGAAAACATGAATGGTGACGGTGGAACCTGTTCTGTATACAAAACAAGCAGTAATTTCCATAATTTCTATTCTGTAGTCATCCGTGAATATATAAGAAACGCATTATACATTATGAAATGAATTAATGAGTTCACATGAGTTCAGACAAATACATAATTATGATTGGCAATTTTTTAAAGAATTGTGGTCATTATTGTAATGATGACTTGAATTATATGGAAATAAGAAAATACAAAGTTTGAATCATGGTTTTCCTCTCCGACACAAACAATATATTTCGTGCATGTAACAGCCCGTTGATAAAAACGTTTATCTGTAAAATATGATGATCATTTTTATCAATTCTACATGGGACTGATATTTAGAACGTGGGAGGAAATGAAGGAATTGGTCTTCATTGATTCCTAGACTTTAATTTAGTCTGTCATATGAGCAAAGAATATTGGACTTCATATAGGACTCGAACTTGAAACCTTCGGATTACGAGACCGGTACGCTATAGTAACAAATATTAATCACTTTAACTCGGTGTTCCCAGATGCCCTTTGATCAAACTACAATTGTAGGATGCTGATAATCATGCATGGGATTTATTTTACAAAAAACTGTTAATTGAACTTATGCTATTAAAGTACGGTAGGCCATTTGTATAGCCGGGGAATAAAAGATATTCAACAGCAACTTTATAAATTAAAGTATTTTAGACTTCTCAGAAATTGCACATCAAGAACATGAAATCTCTTTGATAAAAGAAAATACCCGTATCGATGACTTTTAACAAATTATGTGATGTTTTAAAACTATTTAATCAATGTTATCAAGCGACTAACGGCTTTCCATACTTTTAAATCTAACTTAAAGTTTAAGTTCAGCTTAAAATCTTTGTGAAACACACCCTGATGACTAAAGATCGCCCACCCGAATTGATACAGCCTTTTATTTGGACTGGTACTTCACGATTGGCTATCACTCAAAATTATTGATTGTCATCCTGACTGACTCGTCTAAACCCGGCCGACTTCTCACATTAGTTGTGATTTATCACCTCCTACTAACGACTTGCAAGTCAAACGGCGCGAAACGAGATAGAACTTGGAAGAATGAATTGCTCACATGTTTGCTTATTCAAATTTATCATTTCAGGATCATTAATTCCAAGATGGCCAATTTTCGATAATTGCTGTCACGGTGCGAGTGACATCTAACTGAATGTCACGAGGAGAACATTATAATCACAGAACTGATGTTTGGTTTATCCCATCCCCTTAAACATGTTAAAGGGACTATTGTCCTAATCCTCAAAATCCAATTGGAATTCTAGCGGTTCCCTCATGCCTTGTTGTATTCGTATTAACAATAAAAGCATGGGACAGATTTCGGTTTTTCAAATTTCCCTTTCGTTAAAAAGATATTTACGATTGAATTGTGTTCAGACGTTAAATTATCCACTGGACCACGAAAAACGTGTACAAAGTGAGTGCAATGGGTTAGTGAATATTAGTTTGCATTTTTGCTCATTACTCGGCCATATATTAAACGTCCATTTGACCTGAAATTTTCACACAATAACCTGTCGGTATATCAGATAACAGAAATATTTATCCAACCATTTATCACTTTTTGCACATGTCAACAAAGTTACTAGATCCCTTGAGAGTGATCCATTAACTTCGTCACATTCAAACAAAACTACTCGAAGCTTTTGCATTTTCTTGTACCTTGGTGTTTGGCTTATGGTAACAGAAGAATGAAATCCGTTTTGATTTTGTTGTGGTCTCCCTTATTATGTAGGCCTGTATATTTTAGATTGAATTGGAAAGCGTTTGGGGATGCTTTACGATTGTGTAAAATATCATACAAAGTTAATGCATCACTTTAACCGTTTTTATTTTAGAACTCGAACATTCCATCCAGGTCCTACCCTTCCTTAATTTCTCCGCCGTAGAGACAATCATTTGTTATAATTTCCTCAACATGTTACAATTTTGTATGCAGTAGAAATAAATATTGTTTTAGCTATCCGTCAAGATGAAAAAGAATATGGCCGATAGTTATCAAAATAACGAACACTAACGGTTATTACGGTTGTGTCATAACTACATGAACTAGGGAACGGGGGCTCAACCCCCTCGCCCCCCGCCCCCGGAAGCTAACAAACGCAGCATTGACTTTCTTATCACCCTTTCAAATCACCCTGTCCATGACCCCCTTGGTACGCCATTAGAAGTTGGAACGACATGGTAGCGAATTCCTTCAAGTCATTATCGGCCCGCAATTGTTTGGAATATTTCACGCAAAGTTTGACAGTTCCCCCAAACGGTTCTCCCGCGCCCTTTACTTGATAACTAGCCGCTTGCAATTGGTCCACACCCAACTGACCTACTCTCAAACATTTCGTACGCTGCTTGCAAAATTAAAGGGATCTAGTAACTTTGTTGACATGTGCAAAAAGTGATGAGTGGTTGATACAATGTATATTGTTGTTATCTGATATGTCTACTGGGTGTTGCGTGAAAAATTCACGTTAAATGGACGTTATATGGCCGAGTAATGAGCAAAAAAGCAAAGTGATATTCACTAACTCATTATATACACTCACTTTGTACACGGTTTTGACGATCCAGTGGATTATTCAACATCTGAACACTTCAATCGTACATATTTTTTTAACGAAAGTGAAATTTGAAACACCGAAACCTGTCCCATGATTTTATTGTTGATACGAATACAACAAGGTATGAGTGAAACGCTAGAATTCCAATTGGATTTTGAGGATTTGGACAATGTTACTAAGTCCCTTTAATCTGAATCGAGATACGTTTGATTTGGAATATTGAAAAGGGTAAGCGATTGGGCAGATAAGGTTTGTGGTTATGGTTATGGTTATGGTCGTGGTTTAGGATCAAGTTTAGAGTTGGCGAAATAGACATTAGGCATCATGACTGTCTTGTAAAGTATCGAAGCAGGCCAAACGAGTCGTATACCAGATGGGTGTAGACCAATCGCCCATAAGCATTTCGTTTATTATAACGATTATTCATTTGTATTAAATTTCTCTGGATATGCACTACAACTAACCCTTTCACCCCTATCATTTGAAGTAACCATAGCGTTTGCACATGAAAATCAGGTTTTCGAAGGCATATGGGCTTCTTTTTTCATTTTTTTGAAAAAAAAGTTGGCAATGACCCGGTAGGAAAATAAATCTCGTGTTGGGATCAAAACAAAACACGGCCTTAAGCTGAGCGGGGAGTAAAGCCACAAACACAGTACAGAAGTCAGGGGTGGAACATTTTTCTGCCCGAATTAAAATCCAAGATCAGTGTTGACATTCGGAAAATACCAAATTCTAAACATCCGCCTTCATCTCATTTAAAACCCTCTTATAATTTGTATGTCAAATAACAACATAATGAACTTGGTTACAATATTGTTGTGTATCTAGGTTAGCGCGTCTCTTCAGTACAGAGGGCGATGCGTGTTATATTACGTTATTGGATACATCACTTTCTCCACTCCCTGTGGAGCATTGGTATCAAGATGACGTAGTACATTACATATTTTAATTTAGTTGATAATAGCAAACAATATTTCACGATATATCACAGAATATATTTTCAAATGTATCACATAACATAATTTGGAATATAACACAAAATATATGTTAAAATAATGACGCAAAAATAGGCCTTTATGTGGCACGTTTGCGACAGTCGAAAATAATTCGCATTCAGGGCACGTAATACGTTGAAAAGGATCGTTATGAATGGATTGCTTGCATAGCAGATAATTAGAAATATATATTAAGGTATTGCATGCGATTATTATAGAGCTGCGACAGCTTTGACAAACGAATAGAAGATTGAGAAAATCGAGAATACTATATTTATATCCACGTATTTTGCGATGGTCGGAAATAATTTATTCATATTCAAGTCACGAAAAAAAAGTATATAACGGTAAAAACATTAAAGCCATCTATCAGTCTTTGAATAGGGGTAAAATGTCGTAGACTCGAACAAAATCTGAATCACTTTAGTATCAAATATCAGATGACATTTCCGATTTTATTTCCACTTTGATGGTGTTTAGTGATATTTTCCTTCCTTTGCTATAGTGAAATAATACAGAAATTATAATTAATACAAATTCCCATATATGGTCATTCTGACATTTGTCTCGCCTCGGTTCACTTCTTTGATTGTTAAATTGTCGGTCTAATAAGCATAACTTATTTTGTTAGCTAACGTATTATTTAATTAAAGCGAAACTATTTTGGAGAGCAAGTTTCATAAGGCTGTATAGTGGGACTTTAAGGTGCAGTATAATTATAATAAGCATGTAGTAATAATATATATAGTATAGGTGCATTTATAAAGAGATCATGTCCGGGGCAGCCAAGATAAATAGAGGACAGTCGGGGTGGTTATTTTAGGGGGCGCTCAGGGAGTAGAGGAATGGGGTTAATGGATGGAGTGAATGCTTCACTCGCCAGCCCCACTCATGACAGATCAGGCGGGTGTTTCACAAAGATCCTAAGTTGAACTCAACTCTAAGTTGGACTTAAAAAGTATGGAAAGCCATTTGTAGTCTTGGAATAAAATATATTCAAGAGCAAAACATTTTACTAAATTGTTTCAAAGAAACTAACGGCTGTCCATAGTTTCTAAGTCCAACTTAGAGTTAAGTTCAACTTAGGATCTTTGTGAAACACCCCCCATGTCAGAGAGAGACCATTAGCACCCACACCGTGACGCCATCATCAGTGATCATGTACGGGGCAGTTCTGGTCCACGATGGGTCAAAATGTTGATAGAAATGGAGTTAAAGCGTACCAGACATGGTCGTAGAAAAATTATGAGACATCTATTTATCATCTAATGTATGAGTTCATGAACAATTCCAAAAATATGACGTCTAACATGTCTAATAATCTGCCAAACTGAATGACAGAACATGTCAGAGAGATACCATTAGCACCCACACCGTGACGCCATCATCAGTGATCATGTACGGGGCCGTTCCGGTCCACGGCGGGGTCAACATGTGATGGATTGGACTTGTTTAGGTGGACATCTACTATGACTGTTATTATGACTTGATGAGTTAAATCGAAAAAATATGATAACCATTGACTGACTTGTCATATAAGAGATCATGTCATACATAGAGAGAGACCATTATTATATCAGTGCATGCTTCGAGCCAGATCCGGTCCGCGGCGGAGTCAAAATGTGATAGAAACTAATTGAGTGACATAGCGTACTGGGCTTGGTCATAGAATAATAATTACTGGACATCAATGATGTATGAGCTGATGAAAATGTCCAAAAATACGACAACATTACTAATAATTTACCCGATTCGTGACAGATCATGTCAGGGAGAGACCATTAGTGCCCACACCGTGACACCACATGCGGGGCAGTTCCGGTCCACGGCGCGCGCGGGGTCAAGATGTGGTAGAAGAGAAGTTGAGTAACAAATTATGGTACAGTCATGGACCTAAGCAGGTCCATGCTACAGCGTGTCGGGCTTGGTCTCAGGATATTAAACATGGCTTGTGTGACATGATGAATAAAGTCGAACAAATAGTTATGACAACAAATAATATGTCCATTCAGTACCCATACCGTGACGTCATCAATACCGGCAATTTCGGTCCATGTGATGGAAATGGCATTTGACAGAATACTGGCAGACTGGACAAGAAGTCTAATTGTATTGGACGACGTCTATGACCTGGTGAATGTTGTCGACAGAAATATGACATCCATTGATTTGTTTATTAGTCCTATGTCAGAGACAGACCTTTAGCTCCCACACCGTGACGCCATCATGCATGTACGGGGCAGTTCCGGTCCACAGCGGGGTCAAAATGTGATGGAATGGAATTACATAAAATATTGGGCTTGGTCTAAAGATTTACTAAATTCATTACTATGACCTGATGGATTATGTCGACAAAAATATGACAGCCAATGATTTGCCCATATCGCGACATATCATGTCAAATAGAGAGATACAGAGAGCAGTAGCGCCCTCACCGTGGCGCCATCATGTACGGGGCAGTTCCGGTCCACGGCGGGGTCAAAATGTGATGGAATGCATGGTCTTGTTCAGGTGGACCATGAACCTGGGTGGACAATGATGACTTGATGAGTTAAGTCTAACAAATAATATGATAACAAATGACTGGATTATATTATAAGATATCATAATATTATAAGATATCATGTCATAAGAGAGATATACCAATCAAGCGCCCATCCCGTAACACCATCATGTACGGGGCAGTTCCGGTCCACCGCGGGGTCAAAATGTGATGGAAATTGAGTTACGTATAATAATACTAGATATGCTATATAGGGTATCGGGAAAGGTCTCAGTATATTGGTCATGCGTATGGGTATGGGTTAGGATTAGGGTTAGGGTTAGGGTTAGGGTTAGGGATGACATGATGAATTATGTCGACAAAATATGACAACCATAGATTTGTTTATTTGTCCTATGCATGTCCATCTGTTGACAAATGATGTCAGAGAGAGACGATTATATACCGCTCGTAGGGGTAGGGTAAGGGTTAGGGTTAGGGTTAGGGTTAGGGTTAGGGGTGACATGATGAATTCTGTCGACAAAATATGAAAACCATAGATTTGTTTATTTGTCCTATGCATGTCCATCTCTTGACAAATTATGTCAGAGAGAGACGATTATATACCGCTCGTAGGGTTAGGGTTAGGGTTAGGGTTAGGGTTAGGGTTAGGGTTAGGGGTGACATGATGAATTCTGTCGACAAAATATGAAAACCATAGATTTGTTTATTTGTCCTATGCATGTCCATCTCTTGACAAATTATGTCAGAGAGAGACGATTATATACCGCTCGTAGGGTTAGGGTAAGGGTTAGGGTTAGGGTAAGGGTTGACATGATGAATTATGTCGACAAAATATGAAAACCATAGATTTGTTTATTTGTCCTATGCATGTCCATCTCTTGACAAATGATGTCAGAGAGACGATTATATACCGCTCGTAGGGTTAGGGTTAGGGTTAGGGTTAGGGTTAGGGTTAGGGTTGTCATGATGAATTATGTCGACAAAATATGACAACCATAGATTTGTCCTATGCATGTCCATCTCTTGACAAATTATGTCAGAGAGAGACGATTATATACCGCTCGTAGGGTTAGGGTTAGGGTTAGGGTTAGGGTAAGGGTTGACATGATGAATTATGTCGACAAAATATGATAACCATAGATTTGTTTATTTGTCCTATGCATGTCCATCTCTTGACAAATGATGTCAGAGAGACGATTATATACCGCTCGTAGGGTTAGGGTTAGGGTTAGGGTTAGGGTTGACATGATGAATTCTGTCGACAAAAATATAAAAACCATAGATTTGTTTATTTTGTCCTATGCATGTCCATCTCTTGACCAATTATGTCAGAGAGAGACGATTATATACCGCTCGTAGGGTTAGGGTTAGGGTTAGGGTTAGGGTTAGGGTTAGGGTTAGGGTTAGGGTTAGGGTTAGGGTTAGGGTTGACATGATGAATTCTGTCGACAAAAAAAAACACAATAGATTTGTTTATTTGTCCTATGCATGTCCATCTCTTGACCAATTATGTCAGAGAGAGACGATTATATACCGCTCGTAGGGTTAGGGTTAGGGTTGACATGATGAATTCTGTCGACAAAATATGACAACGATAGATTTGTTTATTTGCCCTATGCATGTCCATCTCTTGACAAATTATGTCAGAGAGAGACGATTATATACCGCTCGTATAGGTGAACGTGACGTCACCTACGGAGCAGTTTCCGGTCAACGGTGCGGTCAAAAGGTGATGGAAAGAGATTAACGTTTCCAACATTGAACTTGAACTGGTGGAATTTATAGTTTCATGGTTTTTACAGCCAATCGATATGAGAAATTCGATTTGGCTTACTCTGTATCAGAGGTCGTGTTTGGTTCTTTTCGAATGCATCTCTGATTCATAACATTGTGTCCCACTTCAATAGTTTTCTATTTCCAAGAAAGTTATGATGTCGCCCTGTCGACATTTCATACATTTTTTTCCGCGGTAGATGGCTGGTATGAAAATAGACGTGGTAGGTCCATGGTGAGAACAAACATACCTTTGTATTAGAAATCCATCAACACAATAATAACGACATTCACTGGAGAGGAGAAGAAAGTCGGCGATGACAATGTTTACCTCGATTTTTCATTTTTCATATTAGTTTGAAATTGAAGAAAAAAAAACACTTATGGATATGATTTGTATTCAACCCTGTGAAATCCGCGCCCTTGGTGTGTCACGTGTAAGGTCGTTGCCATGGTAATATGTAGCTGGCACCCCATCTTCTCGATCGCATCAGTCTTCTTTTCTAAGTTCAAATGGAAGTAGACATCTTAGAGAGGGCATTGAATCGGCTCCACAAATTGGAGTCATTAGGCCCCCGCCGCTCAGAGGCCGTCTATCCATTGACCCTGGCCGATCCGGAAATTGAGATGGTTCTGTTGAGAGGAGCATCTGGGGGAAGCCAATGGGGTAGAAGGGTGGAATTCTCTCCCCCTACCATGCCTACCCCCGATATCCAACCCTCAATGTGCCCTGTAGATAAAATATTGAAGAGATATAGTAACTTTGTTGACATTATGTAAACAGAAAATGAAGAAAAGGGTTGACTAAATTTGTATTTCTGTGATCCGATATTCCCACTGACTGACTGAGATCGATGTGTGAAAATTATATGTTGAATTGGATGTTACATGGCATGATGGCCGAGTAATGAGCGAAAATGCAAAGTGATATTTGCTAACTTGTTGCCATAATTATATACTTTGTAACACAGTTGGAATGATCTCAGCAGGGAGGGAGGCTTCTAAATTTAAATATTGCAATCATAAATACATTTATATCAACAGAACATTTTGGAACGTAACCAAGGAGGTATAAGAAATACCTCTTTGACGTAACCAACACTGCCAGACCGCGGAGTTCTTGTAAGCTTGATCTTCGGCTCACGTTACGATGTTCTCCAGACCTGCCCCCCTCCTCAGCACCTCTTGCCCCCCTCTTCCGACTTGAGCCTCGCTACGCCCTCGCACAGGATGGGGGAATGTTCAAGGTTAATCGGGGGTTAAACCCGACCAATAAACACTCGTTTAGTGGGAGGACTAACCTGATTTACGCGGGCTATTGAAGAAAAGAAAGAGTGAATTTGTCATGATCAGATTCGGATGATTGTGGAAATGAGATGCTCGTTTTCAAGGAAATGGTATTCAGGTACAGCCTCAAGTGGTTCATGCGTACAAATGCAACGGTTATAAATATGCCTCTGGAACCTTGTGGTGAAAGTAGGTCCAAGGAGAGGGGGCAAGCGACCTCTTTCTCAGTTACTTCAAATTCATATACAAATTCAATTTAGATTTAAACATGGTATTTATCGTCATTTGGAAATCCTGGGATTTATAAACAAAGTATACAACATACAAATATACAGAACATCATGACAACTTCTAATTAACATACCCCCATGGTTGTAAATGTTTGTATTTTTTTTAATTTTAGTTATTTTTTTTTTATGCAGGAAAACAACCCGGATCGATCTGATCAGATTTACCGGGAGTGAGGAAAGAGAAACGTTCCCTGTGGAGTTTTTACTACGAACAAGCGTAGGAATAACGCCATTAGGCTATAATGTTCCTGTATTATTTATGATATCATAGCGCCCCATACTTGAATCTATGAAAATAATCGTTTGACGAGGCGAAATCAAATAGCACTGAAAGATGATGATGATCGTGATCACACTATCATGTACATTATCATGCAGAGTCTGATGTCAGACTAACTTGGTCTTCACCCATTGGCTGGAATTCACAAAGGCGGTTTAAAGGGACCTAGTTACTTTGTTGACATATGCAAAAATTGATGAATGGTTGTTGTTATCTGATGTATATTGGTGTTATGTCCACCGAGTATTGTGTGAAAAAAATCAAGTTAAATGGACGTTATATGGCCAGGTAATGAGCGAAAATGCTAAATGATATTCATTAACTCATTGCACTGACTTTGTACATGGTTACGACTATCCAATGGATAGTTTAACATCTGAACACTTTAATCGTAAAGGGAAATTTGAAGAAAAAAACGTGTCCCATGCTTCTATTGTTAATACGAATACAACAAGGTATGAGGGAACCGCTAGAATTCCAATTAGATTTTGAGGATTTGGACAATGTTATTAGATCCCTTTAAACCATTTCTGACAGTAGACCCTGATTTTCTATTATGTTTTACATTTTGTATCATTCTTTTGAAATTGATAAAGATGAATTACTTTTAGATGCATTTCTACCAGGCCTATGCAAAAGAAAACAGTATAACTCTGGTGTTATGTAGGCCACGTGACAGCTGAATATCCAACATATTAAAGGGATAGTTGAGTATTGGTAATTTCCAAAGTGCCCCCCAAAATTAATTGTAACGGATTTGGTTGATTTCAATTCCATATGAAAGATCATCGAAAAAAACATGGGAAATAATAATAATTTCCATTAAAATGCTCTCATTGTTGTGAAATTTGCTTTCAAAATATTATATAAAAGTGGTTGACGCCCGGGTATCACTTTTTAGAGAACGCTATCGCGAGTCGCTAGCGATCTAGGTCCTCCTGATAGAGAACTGAAACAAAATATTTTTGTGCATGCTAATTGTGCTTAAAACTATACATATGATACGGTACTTACCAGCAATTCACTCTCCAATATGTGATCCAACTATCGGGTGGATTAAAATTATGGTTTTTCCCTCCATTCCGCAAAAAAGCAGTGATATATATGCGCCTCATGGACTTGTCTCCGTGTGTTAGCGCGACTCCGAAACGAAAGGCGAACAAACGGGGCTTGCAATACATGTACATACTACACGTACTATTACCGCGCACTGCACTACAGTCCCGTATTAGGACCTAGAACGCTAGTTCTTCGCGCTGGCGTTCTCTAGAGTTAATTTGACACTTCGAGTTGTAACGGCTCTTTTTGAATGATAACAGGGGTTTTATTTTGTGGTTTGTAATTGTGTATACTTTTCGAGCATGGTGAAGTAATAACTATTAGTTTGTACCGTAATCGTGCAGGTTTTGGTTACTAAAGTTAAGTTTGACCAATACTCAACTATCCCTTTAATAACACCGATCTTAATTCTACATTCAGTCGTAAGTGTATCTCATGATTTATTCACTGGATGACCTAAGAATGAAAACAAAAAAGTGGGTTTATCGATACAAATTTCCATATGTAGTTGGAATATCATTATTTTGATAACGTGGACAGATTATTGTGAGATGGAAATGTGGGTTCTCTAAATAGTGAGGTATATAGCCGAGGTTTATCAGGAGGCGGGGTGAGGGGGAGGGGGTGGGGGGTTAAAGTTGCTAGATAGCAATCAACACACATTGGGCGTATTGCATGAGAAGTGTGTGTGTGTGTGGGGGGGGGGGGTGTAATATTTACATGTAGGTGTCAAAATGCAACGGAGTGTGATATACATTATGCTATGAGAGTCAAGTTTATTGAAATACAATAGGGGCGTATGCTGCTCCTCTAACAATATGAGCAAAAATTATCATTATCATTTTCAAATTGTACACTTAGTTTGTTATTAACTCACAAAACAATTATTTCTTGAAGCGCCCTCTAAACCAAAAAATGAGCTACACCAAACCCTCAAAATCCAATTGGAATTCTAGCGGTTCCCTCATTCCTCATACCTTGTTGTATTCGTAATTAACAGTAAAAGCATGAGACAGGTTTCGATTTTTCAAATATCCCTTTCGTTAAAAAGATAATTACGATTGAAGTGTTCAGATGTTAAATTATCCACTGGATCGTCAAAACCGTGTACAAAGTGCGTGCAATGAGTTGGTGAATATCACTTTGCATTTTTGCTCATTATATACTCGGCCATATAATATCCATTTAACTTGAAATTTTCACTCAACACCCAGTGGACATATCAGATAACAACAATATTCATTGTATCAACCACTCGTCACTTTTTGAACATTTCAACAAAGTTACTTTGTAAAGTGGCGCAATTATTCACATAAGGGGCATTCCCCTAATTTCCAAGTATCTACATCGGCACCGCTACTCTAAAAAAAAGGAAAGGACGCACTACTAGTATATTATAGTCTGCTATAGGGTGGAGCGGTTTCAAAACGTATCTAGACAATTGCGGTAATAGGCGTGAGTCATAATATAGTACCATCTCAGTAATGGTAATGTGCGTTGAAACTATTGTAAATTGTAAAGTATAAATGTATCTCCTTGCGTCGCTGGTGAAATCTACTTCGAGACAAATTGGGTAATGACATCATCTGGGCGTAATGAATGAGGCGAAAAAGTAGGCTAATTCTATCATTTGTATCAATCAATACGTATTAATTATGAACACCATGTCTGGATTTTTTTGGAAAAAAAAAATTTGTAACCCGCTTTGGGCATTTTTCTTATGGGGGGGTTGGTATATGTTTTGTCTAAATATAATCCTTCCTTTTTCTTCTTATTATGAAAAAGGGTATTTGATACCATCTGCCTGATCGATGATGAGATAACCGAATCTCCATGTTTTTGTCTGAGAATGGTACAACTTACCGCGAAATCAGACGATTTTGCCAAAAAATAAGGAGGCATTTGCCTGCAGATGAGCTTGCCTGAGTAATGTAATTTCCAAACCTCGTTGGACTGCAGCAGCCCATATGGCAAGCCGTCTTAACATTTATTCATATTTCTTGATAATCAAGAATTAAATTCTTGATATCAATAATTGCCATTTGCTAACAACAGGAAATCATTTCTTGATATCAAGAATGGATTTCTTGATATCAAGAATTGAATTTTTGATATCAAGAATTGAATTCGTGACTTCTTGATATCAAGAAATCAATTCTTGATATCACGAAATCAATTCTTGATATCACGAAATATGAATAAATGTTAAAACGGCTTGCCATAAGCCCACGCCTTGCACGCAGAATTATAACCATGGGCGGGCATGGGCCTATTCTGAAGGATGTGATATGTATAACCTTGCAATAATTTCTAATTAACTAATTACATTTGTTTTGATAACTTTCAAAGCAGAAACTTGTTGTAATTAAAAAGAATAATGATAATTTCCGTTGAATTACTTATCATTGTCCTCTTCACTTAGCCGTCCTTTTCTTTGTTCATAAAGAAATACATAAGGTGCCCTCCCCCAATAATGTTGCGTGCCCCCCCCCCCCCCCCCCCCAATCAGTCTGACCACCCGATGCTGCTGGTTATCAATTTGCCTGAGTTTCTCTGGAAAGGTGGGAGAGACAACACAAGAGAATTTCGAACAACAATATTTGATGAGGTTTATCTAGATGCATTCGAGCCTCTGAATATGCTAACGATTTTCTATTGTTTATAGTATTAATTATGAAACTTGTGTAATGTTAATGATACAAGGATAAGTTTATTAGCTTATGAGATATGATATAAAACACAATAGTGAACCATTCATGGTTTCAATTAACCTCTGACCATGCTGAAAGATTTGCTACTTTGTCCATAATCATGTCTGATAATTTAAGACGCAAATGAAACTGAAACTGCATAATCATGATAATAGTATACTACACTGTACATTAACAGAGCTCTGATACATCCATCGGCAGCTCATTAATAATGCAGTTACCATAACAACAGACCAATACCGTGATAAAGAAGAGATCAAGCCCCCACAATCGTGCAACAATACGTAACGGGAGAAACATGGAAAAGTTTAATTTACCCTGGCGACAGCTATTTCGGGCATTAATGTCTTCCGCAAATGTCTGCGCCCTTGTGGCATACCACGAGCAATATGTGAGATGGGGGCGTGGGCGGGGGAGGCGGCAAAGAGGATGGAGGCAAGGTTTCATATGGGGGGCGCTGCCCGAGAAGACAGTAACGTACTAACACCCATGACGCCTGGTCCCATAATCAGATAATTGACAAAATACAACGCTGATGGTAGGGAGGATAAAAAACAAAGGTAACTTCAACAATTAAACTTGCCCCAGTTACCTACAACATTACTGCACTTCACCCCTCCCCCCCCCCCCCCCTCGCCACTGTTTTCAATGGTTTACTTTATAGTGGCGTAGCGTGCATGGTCGTATTGATTAGGAGCACGCGAATTATTTGTGGCACAGTCCATGTATTTCTTTAATTTTTACGATTTTCTTCTTATGTTCTGTATTGTTTTGTCAATTTATCAGAAGGCACGTGTTCCCCGTACCGCTCCCCCTTCCCCTTCCCCTCCCCCTCCTCCTTTCCCCTCCCCCTCCCCCAAGCTACGCCAATGGCTCACGTATAAAGCATCGGTAAGGAACGAGAATGACACGCACCGCGGGCTGGATGATGAATCTAGCGGGTGTCGACATCTTGACATCGCCCGTGCTCCTCGGGGAGTGATCATGAGCGTCTCGCTCGCTCCCCGCGGACCCGACGAACATTCATCTTGCAGCTTCCACCATTCATCATCATGTTCGTCCGATGATCCTCCAAACTCTCGTACCAGAATGATGATGATGATGGTGGAGGGAGACGAGTTTTCGAGGAAAGCAGGACTGTATTGGGACGATTCATTCGTTGAATATGCAGAAGAAGAACATGCTCAAGCCGCAAAAAACGATGCGACAAAGTTGAATGTATCCTATTACATTCATACGTATTTATAATTGATAAGCGTTTTTGATGAAATAAAGTTTATTCTGCCATTAAAATGGTATGTTTTTTGTTTTATTTTACACTCAGTTTTTCATTATCTCACAAAAAAAAAAATTTCGTGCAGCCCCCTCTATACCAAAACTGAAATACCCCTTTAATTAATGTTGCTTGTATGAAACCGTCTCGATGTAGAAATTTCGTACATTTGATCATTATCAGCCTCGTAAACCATTTTAACTGCGTTCATGGAAACAAACTCATTACGCCTTTTTATATTATGATTTCGATGAATGTTTTTATAAACACTTCCCCAGTAATCATGTGATAATGCATTCGTGAAATTGGTCTGTTGGTAACATTCAAATTCGTCTTGGATATGCAACCTCTCGTGTGAAATGGTCATTGTATAGTTAAATTATAGGGGATATATGATTATCATTTGTGAAATATAACATGAATTAAAACTTCTGTCAAACACTGTAAAATTGATTATAATTTGATGGACGGAGAACCGTTAGTCATGATAATAATCAATATAATTTACAATTGATTCCCATTATTGTTCTTTCTATATCAATTATTTCCATATTTTAGCCTGCAAGTCCAAGACAAAACGTTAAACTTAAAATAATAACGCACATAATTGTATATTATTTATATATACATTAGGCTATGCCTATATATACTATATCTCTCTACACCATCCCTAACCCAAACTCGGCGCACCCTCCTTATCATTCTATACCCCTCCCATCCTATATTATCATAATCTCTGCCTACTTTATCAAATGTTAAGTCTAATGTGAAGGATATCCAATAGTCTGTATCATTCTGTATGACATCTTGCAAACAATGAACGTCTTTTTTCCTTCTTTTTTAGCTTTAATTCTTTTTTAAACGAATGGTACAGGGCAATTGAGTACCGTTCATTGAACTCTTTCATCCAATCCGCAAAGACCGCAAAAGAGACGTTTTTGTTAAATATTATCATTGTCATTATTATTTTTATTGACACAACTAAGACCATAATACCATTATTTCTATAGCCAAGTTTAAGTTCTAGTTTACACTTCAATAAGGAACAATGGAAGACTTATATTAAAAAAAAGAATACGTGTATTTCGTTTATACTGAGCCACGTTCGTTGAACTAATATTATGACACCGTTGGGATGTTTCAATTTTTTTAAGATGTCGTTTTGTGTCGCAATTATTGTAAGTGATTTATTATTAAGTGTTTTACCCAGGGGCGGGAAATATATTGTATGTGACACACTTGACACGCTGCGCACATATGATTATAGGAGCAGTCGCATCTATATCATGCTATCAAAAATTATGAAAGAAGAAGACAATCAAACTCACTGTTCATATTTTCATTAGTTTTATGTTATTTTTCATTGTACTGATTGTTTGTTGGTATTTGTTTTTTTGTTCTAATGCATTTCTTTCTAAATAATAGAATAGATTGTGATATAAACAAATGATGGCAACTTTATTAAACTGCTACATAAACATGTAAACGTTTGTTTAATTCTCACCAATTCGTTATATTATCACTCATTCCCTTCATCAGTGTTCATATAACGACAATAATTTTCATGCATGTTCTCGCAAAATAGCGCCCCCTTTGGTACGAAGGTTTTCGTCAGATTCCGTTTGCATCGTTTGGTGATTTTGATAACCAGTTAAAGGGATCTAGTAACTTTGTTGACATGTGCAAAAAGTGATGAATGGTTGATACAATGTATATCATTGTTATCTGATATGTCCACTGGGTATTGTGTGAAAATGTCAAGTTAAATGGACGTTATATGGCCGAGTAATGAGCAGAAATGCAAAGTGATATTCACTAACTCATTGCACTGACTTTGTACACGGTTTCGACGATCCAATGGATAATTTAACATCTGAACACTTCAATCGTAAATAACTTTTTAACGAAAGGGAAATTCGAAAAACCGAAACCTGTCCCATTCTTTTATTATTAATACGTATACAATAACGTGTGAGGGAATCGCTAGAATTCCAATTGATTTTGAGGATTTGGACAATGTTAAGTCCCTTTAAAACTTGTTTTTTCTTTCTGTAAACTCCTTACTGGTTTAAAATATTGTTTTGTTATTCATTTGTTTTGTTTTATCACAGGATCGCTTGTCATTAATAATAGCAAGCTTCTTCGAAATTAGAAGAATCCTGAGTAGTTTCACGATGAGGAGGACTATAAAAACGCAGTTGAAATTTTTAAATGGAGCAAGCCTGTTAATCAGACTTTTCAAATAAATATAGAAAATGAGGATAATGGTCGCCAACTATGACAAAGTAAACAGAGCTATTGCTTGCACTTGAATAGTATAATGCATTTTTATTACGTCAAATTAACTTGACAACCCATCAAACTAAAACGGAACGTAGCGACTGTCAATTTGCTCGACGTAATTTCTGAAGAGTTTACTCCTGCTGGTATTCAAAATAACGTCACCGTTTGAGCACCCTTCAATACAAGTTTGGCACGAATTGAAATCGACATTTCCAATTTCAGCGACATTTCCCCCAATAAACCTGCTTCTTTGGAGGAAAACCATGCATGCAGCGTCTTGTAAATGATTCCCACCCAAAATCAAACGAGGAAATTGATTTCTAAGTGTGGTGAATGTGGTCTTTCAATGTTAATAAAGAAAAATGAATTTGAAAAGCATCATACAACGGGATCGGGACTCGGGAGCGCTTTCCAAAATACACCACTCGGGGTATGTCAAACTGTATCTGAAGCTGACTGTTTTGATTCGAGAAGGAAGAAATAACATTGGTTTACGCTAAGGTCACGTGGGGGTGATGACCCGTCACGGGGCGGGGTCACGATGCCACAGGGGGTTCTGTATGGGTAGTAACCAAATAAATGTCAGGATAGTATATATATATATGAAGCCAAATAAAATATAAATTGTCACGATGACAGAGACGGTTTTTTGGCAAATGACATAATCCGTCTGTCTGTGTTACCCGGACTTGCGCGATCAATGTCACTCGGAATGTCACGAAATATATCCTAATACCAGAACAAATGTCCCTTTTAAAATGATTTATTTGTATTGTATGATAATTACCATATTGATTTGATTCGATGTATTTATTTATTCCACATTAATTTCAACAAACTATACAATTAAGCATACAATAAACAAATCATGAACATAGTTACTTGCATTAAAGGGATAGTTGAGTTCTGGTAAGGAGAGTACAGTTTTAGTGAAACTGAATTTTAGTAACCAAAACCTGCATCATTACATTACAAACTAATAGTTATAACTAGAAAGGAACACAAAATTACAAATGACGTAGTAAAGATCATGTTATCATTCAAAAAGAGCCGTTAAAACGTAAGAGGGCGCTCTCTAAACACTCATCGGTTTCAACCATTTTGAATAAAATATTGTGCATGTCATGCTTTGTTGAAATAGTGATTAGATAGAGAAATAACCAACAACTATTTAAATACCTATTTTGTAACTTTTTTGAAAAGAGGAAGCATTTGTTTGAATTTTTAACGGCTGGTTCAAAATTCTCTAATAAACCCGGGCCCCGGGTTTATTACAAATTGTTATATTTATGGATATTTCAGCCGTTTCTGAACCGATTTTGATCAAACAAAGATGATTTTATTGTTTAAATATTATGCTCTTTCAAATTTTACACTCAGTTTTTCATTACCTCACAAACCAATTAAGTAGTCTAGCGCCCTCTCTACCAAAACTCAACTTTCCCTTTAAATGGGAGAAGGGAATATAGTTAATTGTAAGAGATTGTAATATGAATTTAATTTGAAGAACAACGATTCATGATAAAGTTATATTTTATATACAGTATGCTAAGATCCCATTTATCTTTTACCAATTTAAATTTTGAAACGCAGTCAAGTCCACAAAATAAATGTTTTCAAATGTAAAAGGAACAGCTAACTCGCACGTGCGATAAGATCACCGCATGTGTCATGCTTACCTGTGTTCATCCAATCGTAAGCATATCGCAGGATGACTCAGGTTATCGCACAGGCGGGCTAATCTTTGCAAGAGCGTTAATATTTTGAAAAGGCTACACAATTGCAGGTGATCGCAAGTGAACCGCAGGGAATCGCAGTGATAAAACTACATTATGTGAAGGTGAAACTAGTATGTGTTCAGTTCATTAACAATGTCGCACTATTTGTATATAAACAAACATGATAACATGTTGTAAACACATTCATAGTTCTGCTAGGTGGAAAGTTATTGCGTGGTGTAAGACAGCAAGCTCAAGTTTTATGGTTTGCAGAAAAAGAGGTATACCGATCGAGTGATATCCAATGTCAACAAAATATAATGTGCGCTTTTCGTTGATTAACAAACAACAATTACAAACAGAAGAAGATAATTATATACAAATAATAATACCATGAATTTAAAATTGAAGTGTATAAAGGGTATATAATATACTACATACGTGTGTTTAATTGTGCCTGTTCGAGAGGGGGTGGGTATGACCCCCCCCCCCTTTTTATTTATTTTGCTTTCTAGTTCTCATGCCGCATGCTATAGCCAGCTAGCGAGGCGCTTCGAATAGCTGAGTGGCTACGACCGTGCTGTCGATGACATCTGTATACATTACGACTACGATTAGGATGATTAGCACGGCGATGATGACGATGTCGATGATAGCTGCTGTCGTGCGGTGAGACCAGCCCTATACTAGGCGTATACGTATACCGGGGGTGAATTAGCATGCATGTAATACAGGGGATCCAGCTCCCTCTCTCCCCGAAAGTTTTTGCATATCAACTGATTATTATCTCATCTTCGGGGGAAAATTACACATATTTGTGGCAAAACTACTTTACCTATTTATTACGGGGACAAGCTGTTCCATGTAGTATTTATATTGTAATGCAATATCTCGTAGGCAATGTGACTAATTTATTTAGTGACACTTTCTCATTTTGTGCAAAGTATCTTTTCATGTCAATTTCATCGTTGCAAGTCAGAACGGATGACACCACTAAAATTAAAATATTAATTCTTGTCGCATTGATCAGGGGGTCCTTCATGCAGCACCCCCCCCCCTCCCCCCCCCCCCCTTTGGCTTGACCCTGCAGCTGCCCCACTCACTAGATGAAACAAAGAGCGAGCGAGGATTGGGAAATAGAAACATTTCAAATCCAGGATCAACGCGCCTGGCGTGTCTGTAAACACAACTCGACGTTCTTGTTTTTGAATGTGTCACGCCGTTTTTTTTTAAAGGGAGACGTTTGTCTCATATCATCCAGACATTTTTCTCATTCGAGATGAAATTATACTGGGATTGATGAAATCAGACAGAACAAAAATCATTCTTTCTTATCAGCCTTAGAATGACAATATTTCGCTTCGTTATCCTTTGTTCGTTTAAATACTCTTTACCAAAGAAAATTACCCTTCGCCGGGAATCGAACCCGAGACCTCCAGATGGCTAGACCCAAATCCTGTGTAAGGTTACCAGTTTTCCTAAGGTACAACAAATCCTGTAACACCCGGTGTTCTAACCAGTGAGCTAGGGTTAGGGTTAGGGTTAGGGTTAGGTTTACAAGGCCGTGTTAACGGTGGTCCTTCCCAGGTACCCTTTTCAATGCTCGGCCGGTCAGAAACATTTATCTGGTTTACTGTGTTTGAATTTACTTTTATTTAAAAGAACAATGGCATTATTCTATTTTGGTCTGATTGATTAACAACATTATTGTTCAGTGAAGCCTGAAGCTTTCACTTGCGTACAAATTAAGTCCGACAGCAATTCTATTCATTATTTTTTCAAGTGGTAAATGTCAGTGATTTTGAATGATACACATTTAACCGACGTCCTTTTCACTCACGGTGACCCTTATGATGAATGTCAATAACCGGCAACCATTGATAGCTAGAAAGAAAAAAATGGCCTGAGGATATGTTTAAAAGTAGATTTAAAAGAAATTATATTTGATGGATGACGAAGGCTGTTATCTAGTATCTATTTATTATCTATTAACAAAATACAGGTCTCTAACCAAGTAATCGTTACGATTAGTATTTCATTTTTTTGACTGGTCAACAATAAAACTGACCTCATTATTTCTCCCATCTCTCTCTCTATCCAGCTCTCATTTCTTTCTTTCTCATTCAAACCTAGACGTGCCAGTGCTAAAAAAGAAAGATAGATATATTGCGGTGGGATATGAATTTTACGTGAAAATTCGTGGCTCCTTTAAAAGATAATTATTATCAAAATGATGACCAAATAATTGTTTTCCTACTCAATTCTTGAGCGACCTGGGCAAACACAGAATGACGCGGCTTTGTTAGTGTTATCACGGTCATCGGTGGCAATCTTTCATCGGGAATGCGGCTGATCAGCGACTTGACCTCCATGTTGAGAGGCGTAACCAGGGGCAACGCATCGCGGAGGTGGGGGAGGGGTAGGTAACTATAGCTGTCTCATGCATGGTCAGAGCTCCGCAGCTCATCGCATCAATTGGCCAGCGTTGGAATCCTATAGGCTCTGTCTCTCGGATGGTGACGATAAAAGACGTAAATTATCACAAATGATTGAACGCACTTGTACAAATCCAACAGACCAAGGTGTGTGGGATGAGGGCCGCCATGAGAAGGGGGCGACCGGCTGTACGTGCCAAAATGAAATTGTGTTTTGTATGGCTTTATTTTAGCATACAACAGGAGGGCAAGGACATGAGAAGGCGCAAGAATATATTATTAACAGAGGGGTTACATCGCACCCCTTCCTTTCCCCCTTTTCTTCGCCACTGTCCATTTTTGTTTTTCTTTCAGGAATGACCGATGGCCAGCTCGATGGCAGGTTTATGATTAATGTCAACCCCGAAATATTATCGGACGCTATTATTTATTCTCTGTTGTCTATCTTGCGATAGCAGGCTCTTTGCAGCGGCATATATTTAGAAATAGCTAGGGGACTGTGCAACCCACGGTATAGTTATTGTACTACAGTTATTGTACACTGCACTGCGCCAAATCGTAGGTGAGTTTACTCTTGTGCAGGCACCATCATGTTGAGTAAACAAATAATATATGAACCACAATGATGCTACGTTTATCATGTACATCAAGTTGGTAATATCTAAACAAATCAAGTTTACATTCGGTTTATGAACATAAGGTAATTTTGACTGCCTTCTTCTCCTCCATAACACCCACCACCATCATAACCACAGGCACCATCATCACCATCATCATCAATACTATCACCACCTGACCACCACCACTACTACTACCACCACCGCAACCACCACCACCACCGCTATCACCATCAGTACCGCCACACCATATCCACCACCGCCAGCACCAACACCACAAACACCACCACCACCATCACCACTATACCAATACCACCATGACCACCACCACCTGACCATGACTAGTTATACCACCAATATATCCATCATCACCACCAACATATCCACCACCACCACCATAATTACCAACACCACTTTCACCTTCACCACCACCACCACCACCACCACCACCACCGCCATCACTACTACTACCTGACCACCTGACCACAACTTGTACTACCACTAACATAACCACCACCAACACTAATCACTACTACCAATATCACCACCACAACCACCACGACCATGATCACCAACAACACCAACACCAACACCTGGCACCACCACCTTCACCACCGCCAAAACCACCACTATCACAACCAGCATCACCACCACCAGAATCATTTTGGTTTAATCGCATATAATCATGATAATTTAGAGGCGTATGAGGATTAGGGTAGTGATACATTTTTGTTTTGCGTTAGGGAAACGGAACATAATGTTCAAAGTCTTGGAATCAGGCTATGAAGTCCAGGACAACTCAACAGCACATACGTGGCCTCGACTTTGGCAGTCATAAATCACACACATAGACGGTCATGACGGTGTGAAATACGCCACCCTAGCCGCCAGTAAACTGCCAATAGCCACTCAAATGCACCTTTTACGGCGCCTCACAGTTTAAAAATGTCAACACTATATGCTTTCGCCAAGCGTTGGTCTCGTAATAAACGTAGATTATTAATCACGTAATATTTTCTTTTACGATGTTTTCATACGTCCCCGGTTTGATAAATTGTTCGCATTGGTCGTAAGAGCTCGTAGGAGAACACTGACAGGTTTCATCGTAAAAACCCGAGCACGTGTCGTTAAAAATCACAATAAAAATGAAATGGCAAATTTAACGTCGAAATAACATCCTCGATAACCACCACCAAGAAATCACAAGAGCTAATATAATAATACAATCGTAACAGGTAGCCATCCTGGCCATGGAGGAGCTAATAGGAACATAGACTTACTACACAGTCTATGATAGGACGGATGATGCAGTGATACAGTATCGCGATATAGTAAATGTGTAACTGTTTTATTTGCATTCTTTGTCTATAAACTAATTTGATCGTTTTATTTTAACGATGTTTATTTTTAAAAACCCTCCCCATTTTTGAATGGAGAAACTTTGGCGTAAAAGAATGATTTCCGGCTAAATTATCATGGTTTAATTAATATATGAAGTATGAAATTACCCCTTATAATTAATTAATGTATAAAGTATGAAATTACCCCTTATAATACCGGTTAACACAAGGTACGGTTATTTGTTTAAAAGAAAATAATATACGAATCTGTTTAGGACAGTGGTCTGGTCAAAAAAGAAAACGAAATTCTTGACCAGTTGTCCCATAGGCCTACTGCTCCAAATAGAGTATCACAGGTGACATTTAGTACTGGAATGGAGTATGGATTTCTTAATAGAATATCAGTAAAGGTGAAATATTTCATACCTAAATCTGAATTTGATATACTTTGATATTATAACGCATTTTATTTACTAAAGAGACATCCATCAAGCTATTGTGTAGGAACCTAGGGTTAGGGTTTTGTACCAACCGTACTTTTCAAATAAATAGTGACGTGAACTACTTTATAAAGGGGGTCTAGAAACATTGTCCAAATCCACAAAATTTACTTAGAACTCTAATGGTTCTTTCATACCTTATTGTATTCGTTTTACCAATACAAGCGTGGGATATGTTTAGACTTTCCGAATTTCTCTTTCGTTAAAAAGTTATCTATGATTGAAGTGTCCGGATTTGATATTCTCCACTGGAGAAGTTAAACTCTATACAAAGTCAGTGTTTTGAGTTAGAAAATATAATTTTGCATTTTTAATCATTTCTCATACTTTTTTTACCATGAAATTTTCGCATATCAGTCAGATGCTCTGTGGAAATATCAGATGAAGAAATACACAGTTTATCAACCCTTCTTCAGTTTTTGCACACGTCAACAAAGTTACTAGAGAAAGAAATATAAATTTGATATACTGAACTATTCCAATTCAGTTTGAGTTACGAAAATACATTCATCATGCTATTGTGTAACACTAACAGCCTTTTTGATTGAGGGACCATATTTTTTGTTTACAATGGAGTGTTTCAAATAGCAACTATTTGAAAAATCGAAATCTAAGATTCTAACTAAATGTATTATATTTTACACAAAAAGACATCAATTACGTTATTGTGTAGTTGCCTAATTCATTCAGTTACAATGCTTTTTTTTATTATTTAGAATGGTGTGCTTAAGGATAGTGTGATTAATGGATAGTTAAGTGAAGTATTCGATATCTAAATCTAAATGTGATAGTGTGAAATATTTATATATGTATTTTTATTGATCAAAGAGACATCCATCACGCTATTGTGAAGAAGCCTATTTTTTATTGACTGACCATACTTTTCTACACATTTCATTTTAGATCAAATATTCCGATTCGTTCATTTGCTGACAATTGTATACAAAAGAAGCATACATCACGTCGTTTTACGAGTGACCATTATTCTTAACCCTCCGAGTGCCGTGGTCGAATATATAGTCGTGTAGATTTTTCTGGGACCTGGACACGTTCTTTAGTCCAACGTTTTTTATTGATTCATATTCTAGAAGGGTTAAGAAGAAATTTCAGCTTTGTTGCCACCTTGGCAACATTGGGCAACTTTTTTTTATAAGCGTTATAAAGTTAATTAGCTAATTTGCATATTTGTGAAATAAGGTCAGGGGTCATTTTCTATCCAGGAATAGTACAATATTGATAAAAACAAGTATTCTAGGGTATTTTGGGGCAAGGATTCCATTTTCAGTGCTCGTTTGTAAGTGGCATATGGGCAACACCCTGAAATCCAAGATGGCTGCCCCTAATTTGCATATTTATGAATATTATTAATTTTCAGTGACAGTGGCTACAGCCTCTAATAAGCCATAATTACTTATTATTTTCCTCAATCATGTTCTAAATGTGTGATAAAGATAATTTAGCTTGGTTGCCACCTCGGCAACATCTAGCAATGCATAAAATTAGCATAATTAGGTATTTTGCCTAATTTGCATATTCCCCCAAATCGAGTATATTGGGAACCCGAAAAGTTAAAATGACAAGTAATATCACTTTTCCAAGGTTTTAGGGGGCAACAAATCCATTCATGATACTTAATTCGACTTATCACCTTGGCAACCCACATAATTCCAAGATGGCCGCCTTTGTCATTTTAAAGTAAATAATGCTATTTGCCACTTTAATGGCATTTATTTTTATAAAAGTATGATTTCTTTACTGTTAGCACACAACTACATTGTGATTCAAGTATTCTAGTTGCTCATTCCAATAATTAAAAGTCCAAACATTATAATATCAATCCAATATAACCGAAATAATATAGTCGTGTATCATAACATGTGTAATTTGGGGAGCAGCCATCTTGGATTTGAGATGGTTGCCATGGTGATACAGGTGAATAAGTATCAAAAATGGATCTGTTGCCCCCAAAACCTTGGAAAAGTGGTATTACTTGTCTTTTTTACTTTCCGGGTTCCCAATATACTCGATTTGGGGGAATATGCAAATTAGGTAAAATACCTAATTATGCAAATAATATGCATTGCTAGAGGTTGCCACGATGGCAACTAATCTTTGTTATCTTAAATACATACTTAGAACATAACTGAAAAATAATAATCCGGAATTATTGCTTATTAGGGGCTGTAGCCACTGAAAATCAATAATATTCATAAATATGCAAATTAGGGGCAGCCATCTTGGATTTCAGGGTGTTTCTCATATGGCACTTACAAACGAGCACCGGAAATGGAATCCTTGCCCCAAAATACCCTAGAATACTTGTTTTTATCAATATTGTACTATTCCTAGATAGAAAATGACCCCTGACCTTATTTCACAAATATGCAAATTAGCTAATTAACTTTATAATGCTTATAAAAAAAGTTGCCCAATGTTGCCAAGGTGACAACAAAGCTGAAATTTCTTCTTAACCATTCTAGAATATGAATCAATAAAAAAACGTTGGACTAAAGAACGTTTCCAGGTCTAATACACAAAGTATAGGACCGTCTACACGACTAATAGGTAGTCACACAACACTTATGTAATAGGATCTGCTGGTCAGATTGGTTCCTAATTAATGAACAAAAGTATTGAATTGAACGTATATAGCACTTGACTTCTCACCAAGTGTGTATTCATTGTAGACATTATTCTTGTAAACTTGACCAAAAGGATAGGATCAAGTCTTGCAGTTGAATGAATAACGACGGTCAAGTTTCTTAAAGGGATCTAGTAACTTTGTTGACAAGTGCAAAAGATGATGAGTGACTAATACATTGTGTATTGATGTGATCTGATATGTCCACAAATTAATGTGTGCAAAGTGCACGTTAATTGGATGCTCTTTGGCTGAGATATTAACAAAAATGCAAAGTGATATTCACTTATCTATTGCAATTACTTTGTACACAGCTTAAATTATCATGTAGACAATTTAACTTCTGATCACTTCAATCGTAAATATCTTTTGAACGAAATGGAAATTTGAAAAACCGAAACCTGTCCCATGATTTTATTGTTAATATGAATATAATAAGGTATGAGAGAACCACTAGAGATCCAAGTAAACTTTGAGGATTTGGACAATGTTACTTTGTCTCTTTAATACGGTTTCGTTATTGATGTATATCATGTTGCCTAAATCAACCAAGTTTGGGGAGGAACTGCAATAAAATGTATAATAAAAGTTCATTTACTGCTTTATTTGCGTCTGGATAATTGATTGGGTGAAAATATTTATATTTGCCGCGGGCGCACCGCCTTGCTTGTCACGCTATACAAAAAGTCCCCTCTGCGTGCGCGTCTGTGCGTAATTAACGCGGCATTGAAAAGCAACGGCTCGCATGACATCATTAGTTCCGCGCGCGTTCACTAAGCGGCGGGGGTCTACATGTGATTACAATGGTCTTGAATGCGTAAGTCAACACAAATTGTGGACCGTTCTTTGTTTGTATTTCAATTTCTAGGAGATGTTCCTGGTAAGAAAGCAGCTGGAATTGGAATAATTAAAATGGGTGGAGATTATTTACGCTGTTTTTGTTTAATTCTGTTTAGTTTCGAAGATGACTTTACATGCGCGGTGCGAATGTACTTTTGTATAATATAAAGGCACAGCTTTGGCAAGCATCTCATAATATTCAAGTCTGTTATGGAGCTTTTCAAATAAGTTTGTGGTATCAAAATCAATATTAAACTGTCAATCATGCACAACAATTGCGTGATTATTGAATCGACTTCCCTCTTCCCCTTGATTTATTTTGATAATGACGATATGATAATAATATAGGCCTATTCTCCACGACGCAGACTCATGAGATAAGTAATTCCAGAAAGTTATACTTTATACTATACTCTATAGGCTATACATACGGTAAAATATAAATTTAGTAATAATTTTCATAGACCAAGCGGCAAGTCTTAGTTACCAATTCATTCAAATTCGCATGCAGTGGTATATATACGTCACCACTCACTTTAGGAACTTTCTGGATAGTTATGGAATGTTATCTCCCCGCATCTCAGACATGTCAGAATAAACCCCATCGGAGAAACAGGGGTGTAGTCGACTTGATTTACTCGCATCGCATCAAAAGTCAATTAATCTGTATCGGGCTCATTACTCGACGAAATGGAAGTAGGCTATAAAATGCTTGTTTATCCAGCGCTAAAATTCAACATCGAAAACGACTGGACAGTGATAGGCTAACAGCCGCTGCTCGATTTACCCTGGCTACGCAATGTGATATCAATAATTGTAACCAGTTTTCTCCGATAATGATTGCAGTGGGTGTTTATTGCCACGTCCATCTCGATTACGCTGATGACCAATACGGAGGTCAAGGTTTGACCTATCTGCCTGAAGGCCCGGAGTGTGACCTGGTACTGACCCCCTCGGTTATTTATCATCACATTATTACACAATTCACGGTCAAGTCTTATCAATCATGTTCATTGAACCAAGGTCAAGGAGGTACTACCTCTATGATTGAAAAGGTAAAAAACGACTGGGGAGGGATAGCTCGAGAGGCTAACAACCACTGTTCATGTAATAGTCTCTCTATAACTAGTCGTTTAATACTAATACGGACGCGATGCCTTATCATGGACTTACCCTGACTACGCAATGTGATATCAATAATCTAACCAGTTTTCTCCGATCATAATTGTAGTGAGTGTTTATTGCCACGTCCATCTCGATTACGCTGATGTCCAATACCGAGGCTTGACCTATAGTGCCTGAAGGCACGGCGAGTGACCTGGCACTGACCCCCTTGGTTATTGATCGTCACAATATTGCACCATTCACGGTCATTCATGGTCTTATCAATCAATCAGTTTTACCTTTTGAACGAGATAAGAAACGACTGGCGAGGGAGAGGCTAACAACCACTGATCATGTTACTAGTCTCTCCCACCAGTCGATTGTGAAATTCGGACGCCATCAGGCCTTATCAAAGGTTGATCCTGGCCACGCAATGTGATATTAATATTATCGGTTACGGTAATGTCCAATACCGAGGTCAATGCTTGACCTATCTGCCTAAAGGCCCGGCGAGTGACCTGACACTGACCCCCCTCGGTCATTGATCATCATAATATTGCACCATTCACGGTCAAGTCAAATCAATCATTTTTCATCTTTTGAAAGAGAGATTTGCTAGAGAATAGAATGTAGAACAGCAATTTAGGATTTGATCGTTTGATAAGTTTTGATAGATATAAAGATAGATAGATATATATATAGATAAATATATATATAGATAAATATATAGATAGATAGATAGATAGATAGATAGATAGATAGATAGATAGATAGATAGATAGATAGATAGATAGATAGATAGATAGATAGATAGATAGATAGATAGATAGATAGATAGATAGATAGATAGATAGATAGATAGATAGATAGATGGATAGATAGATAGATGGATGGATGGATAGATAGATAGATAGATAGATAGATAGATAGATAGATAGATAGATAGATAGATAGATAGATAGATAGATAGATAGATAGATAGATAGATAGATTGATTGATTGATTGATTGATTGATTGATTGATTGATTGATTGATTGATTGATTGATTGATAGATAGATAGATAGATATATAAATAGATAGATAGATAGATAGATAGATAGATAGATAGATAGATAGATAGATAGATAGATAGATAGATAGATAGATAGATAGATAGATAGATAGATAGATAGATAGATAGATAGATAGATAGATAGATAGATAGATAGATAGATAGATAGATAAAAAGAAAGATAAAGCGAGACAAAAAAAATATAATGGATAATCAGCTACAGATCAAGCTTGTAGTTGTAAACTCATTTGAGATACCTGGATTGAGGTATATACAGGTACATGCATGTAGCTTGTAGGCCTCAAATTATGAGGGGTATTCTTCAAGTAAGCCATGATGATAATTATGACCATCACCATCACCATGATTTAATTGACCAGGTCAAAAGAACGGTCAGCCATCAAACCAGTGAGGGACCATCTCAAATCACCTCAATAATGAAAAGCTGGGTAATTAAGTCTGAAATATAACGGTTATTACTTTGCAAATTAGGTCATCGAGTCAACAATTATTCATACCACTCTCATCTTGGTTGAATTTATCAATCAATCAATCTAATTAATTTTGTTTTCTTTCCCCTTTATTTGATACATGCGTGTACAAAATTAGGATAAGTATGCACATTCATTTTCATTAATTTCCGTCGTCCTATTAGTTCGTGGTGTATTTTGCTTTGCATTACTGCTTCAAACGTTGCAATTTACAATTCACTGCGCATCATGACGTAAATTAAACCTGATGCATAACAATTTTGATTCAAGCAGCAAAACATTCATGAGATGACAACATCTCGTACTAATTACATTAGAATAATGGCTGGGGAATTTTTACTGTCGAAAGCAAAATATAGGGTCTGCTAACTTACAGGCCTATACCTCGTATGATTTCTTTTGAGGGTATACTTTTATAATATAAAACTCTTATAAACTGACCAAATACGATGAGATGCCCTTTGCCCGAAATTTGTCATTTTCAAAGTTCTCGGGGAGGGAGGATGCCATCGCCCCCTCCCCCTCCCCCCCCCCCCCTATACTCACAACGGAAATGGTGCCCCGCCACCCGGTCCAACGCTCTAGTGAGAACGTTTCTCAGCAAAATGAAAATTAAGAAACCGGATAATACACTTGTGTGATTATCGTGTCTCTATTCGATATTGACCAAACAAATAAGCAAATATAACAAACATGACAAAGGAGAAAGGAAGAAAGAAAATATCCATATACGGGAAGATGTGTCCAATTTGCAATAGGTATGAAATAATACGAACTAATGATCAAAATTACAATAATTTTGAAAAACGACGATTCACCTACAGCAGTTTTACGCGCAATTATTTTCATTATAGAGCTAAGTATAATCATACGAAGGGGGCATGTAAAAGAGGGATGGAAAGGGCCCAAGTGAAGAAAGAAACAAATTCTCATTCCTAAGTTATAATCTCCCTTTTGAAAAGCGATCTCTTTTGTCACGAACAATCGTTGACAGTTATTTCTCAGAGTGGTGTCGGAGGGTATAATGCGCTTTTCTCGTCACTGACAACGAAGTGAATAGGTGGGGCTCCATGGGCTTTGAAAAGAAGAGAGTGCTATTTACGAAATCGATGATCATCATGATGGGCGCTCACTGTCTATCACGGATTAACGGGTGGGGGTCGATACGGGAGGAGGGGGTTTGCGGGATGCGCCTTCAAAAGGGCAATTAATCCCATCATAGGGCGTCTATTGTTGGTAGGGAAATAAGCAAGACGAGGATGATTAGGTTTAGGGATCATGCATTCCTTTTGAGAATGAAAGTGTTACCCTGCTTTCAAAACAAGGGGATTCCACGCAGTCACTCGGCGTAGCTAGGATTTTCCAGGAGGGGGGTTTGGGGTAACGGGAAGGGGGGGGGGGGTTACTTTGTCATGAAGGGGCACATGTTTTAAGCTGACAAGCAGTCTTCAATCGTTGAGGTGACCCTAATAATTATTTACATTTACTTTGAAAATGACATGATTTTGATCGTAAATATAATTTAACTTAACATGACTTAATTTTTGGCCGAAAATTACTTTTGTTTTTACCTTTACAAATAATGTCGCCGAATCATTTTTTCGTTGTTCTTTTTTCTTCTGCAAGCATTTTTGCATCTGGGGGCAAACAATGTTTTAGTATTATTATTTTTGTATGGGGGGGGGGGGGCACGTGTCCCCCAGACCCCCATAGCTACGCCCCAAATTGGAAGCGTACGCTCAATCGAAATAGAGTGGACCTGTAGACCGGGGCAGACTGATCAAACTCGACAACAATTGATGAGTATAATAACAATTCTTCTCATAATCAGTACAGTCGAATTAACGTAACACTTTATCCCGTCGAATGGAGAATAGAGACGAATGATGAGATTCTTGACGCAAATCTCGGGAATATTCACCACTAAAACTTATTAGAGGGTGAAATGGCGAAGACGTTTATTCACACTCTACTCAATACAAATTATAGTCACAAAGACAGATTTACCTCCTGTCGTTCTAAAAATGAGTGTCTCTTCTTTTGTTGCATATAATTGCATTCCTCCACAGAATGGTGATAAAAAAACATTTTTTGCAAAATAAAACTGTCACTTGCAATCATAATGCCCTTTCTAAATAAAGTCCTATATATAAGTTATATGGCTGGAATAATTTCCTAACCTAACCTCCTGTATATATCTTGTTTTCCTTCATTAATTTTAATTTTAATTTTTTATATCACACTGACAATGACTGATGTAAATCCCCTGTAGCAGCCTTCAGATCGTTCGAACTAAATTAGTTAGGATCTTTTATTGACGTTCAAAAACGTCTATTTAAAAAAAATATCTTATCCATGATGACAATTCCGTGAAGATTCCGTGTATTTTGTTGAAAAAAGTTCTTACAACTGAGAAGTATCATAATTATTCTCTTCAATGATTATGAGCACATCATTTTTTATTTAAAAATTACGTAAAATCAATCCATGTTCGCTGCCATTGCCTTTGCAACCATGATCGGCTATGCATAAAATGTAATGCATATGACATGCATAACGAAAAGTGAAGAGATTTCTGGTCTACTGGTCGGATCTCCGCTCTTCACATAATCGGTCCGAGTTCGAACCTAGGCTCAGTCTCTCGGATGGTGACGATAAAGGGCGGTCCCAGACGTAAATAATCATAATTGGTTGAGCGCGTCTGTAAAAAAAAAAATAATAACCAACTACAACCCCTTGGTCACTGGTTTGATTACGTAACGAATGGTCTCCTCAAATGCCCTGCCGTCTCCGAAGTCAATGACGAAACAAAATATTCAGAAAAAACAGGTGTTTCATTTCAATTTCTTACCAACAAAAAACACAGAAAAACACCACTCCCCAACAGCCCTCGTAAAAAAACAGACTGGTTTGATCAAGTAACCAATGGTTTCCAATACCCTGCCGTTACAACAAAACAAAATATATTGAAAACAAGTGTTTCATTTCAATTTCTTACCAGAAAAAAGGAAAAAATACACCACTCCCCATCAGCCCTCGGAAAAAAACACCAAAAAAAACACGCATCTGTAAAAGATAACAGATAACCAAACCCAACCCCACTTGTCACTGGTTTGATTACGTAACCAATAGTTTCCAAACGCCCTTGCCTCCGTCACCGATATCAGTGATGACGAGACGTGAGATTCAGAAAAAAAGTGTTTCATTTCAATTTCTTATATAAGTTATACCAGGAAAAAAAGAAAATAAAATAAAACAAAACACCACTCCCAAGATCAGCCCTCGGTAAAAAGAAAAAGAAAAAAAGGAACGCGCGTCTGTAAAAAGCAGGTAACCCAACCAAACCCTGTTTGATTACGTAACCAATGGATTCCAAACGCCCTTGCCTCCGTCACCGATATCAGTGACGACGAGACATAACACTCAGAAAACAAGTGTTTCATTTCAATTTCTTATACCAGAAAAAAGAAAAAAAGGAAAAGAAAAACAAAACAAAACACCACTCCCGATTGATCAGCCCTCGGTAAGGTCAAATGAACATGATGAATGTGTTATCTGTTATCGACTGAATGCATGGTAAGTGGGAGGCTCACTTTCGTTGTTATAATGAAGTCGACCGGACAATAACATATTAGAGCTTCGTGTTTCCTCTTATCTTTCCCCGTTCCTAGGTAATTCGAGATGTGAAAAGACCCTGCCTGTTCTGACGAAAATCAAACATTTAAACATTAAAGGGATCTATAGTACTTCGTCAGAATCCACAAACATTACTTCGAACTCTATAGCAGTTCTTACATACCTCGTTGTATACCATCATGGCACAGATTTCGGTTTGCCGAATTTCATTTTCGGTAGCAGGTTAGAAAGATATTTATGATTGAAGTGTTCGGAATTGAAAGTCTCCCTAGGAGACTTTAAACTGTGTGCATAGCTAGTACAATGCGGTAGCAAATACTTTGTATGTTCGCGTATCACTTGGTCATAATGAGTTAATGATATTCCGTTACCATGGAATGTGCATACATCACAAAGTGAACATTGTAGATTACAGAAATACACATTTGATCAACCCTTTATCAATGTTTGCATAATATTTCAACATAGTTTAAAGGGATCTAGTAACTTTGAAAATGACGAATGGTTGGTATAATGTGTAATTGCGTGATCTTGAATGTCCTCTGATTGAATATTGTGTTAAAATTTCACGGTAAATGAATGTTATATGGCTGAGTAATGAGCGAAAATACAAAGTGATATTTACTAAATCATTGCACTGACTTTGTACACAGTTATGACAATCCAGTGGATAGTTACAAATCGGAACACTTCAATCCTAAATATCTTTTTAACGGAAAGAAAATTCGAAAACCGATATCTGTGTTCCATGCTTCTAGTTCTATTGGCAATACGAATACAATAAGGTACGAGAGAACCACTTGTAATGAACTTCTAATGAAGTTTAGTGGATTCAGACAATGTTACTAGATCCCTTTAAATGCTCGATCCCTTTAAATTTGGAATCCACTGGACAAAGGCAAGAGGAAATGAATCTGTTGCTCCCGATGGCAAGGTGTCGTTGTTTGTCCATCGCTATAGGATTTCAGTCGCGTCTACGGAGACCACCAGAACTCCCTAGGTCAGCATGGTCGAATTACGCAATGGTTTCACGTTGCCATAGCAACCGTGTTTGGAGGAGGGAGATTTCTCCCCTGTTTTTCTTTGAGGACAACGACGCGACAGTCGAGGGACAATACGCTTAGTACTAATCCTTACGAAATATTGTTTGTTAACATACACATACACATACACAAACACACCACACGCACACACACACACACACACACACACACACACACACACACACATACACACATATTAAACACATATACGCATACACATACGCGCACATACAAAAACACAAACACACACACGCATACACACATGCATACACACACACACACACATCCAACACGAGCAATTATTATGAAATGCAATGGCGAAATATATAGTTGCGAGCTTTGTCTTGTAAAAAAAGAACACGAGGGAGATGCTATAGGAATCGACTTTATACTTTTGTCGGGTAGAATTATTATACAAAGTAAAACAAAAACAAAACACACACAAATTGAGTCACACGTAGAGACGCCATTGGGTTCGTCATTGTGTAGTTTTCATGGTTGCAATTTCCTTATAGTTTTTACGTAATATTCGATTATAGTTTCTTATCATTTGGTAGTATAAAGCACGGTAGCAGATGGATATACGAGTATATTGTTTCTCCAAAATTACCCAAGCAGGCAAGATGTCATCGAGGGAATCGAATCGAGAACATCGACGTCGTCATGCGAAAAGAAACTCGGACCTCACGCTGGTCGTCCCAGATGTCATCCGAAATACGAGGGTCCGGGTTGCACCCCTGGTTGCACACTCTGGCTGCACTCGATTCAAACTTACGAAATACTCAGTCGTGATTGGTCTGTAGGCAGCCAATGCAACACACGATACAAACTTAATTTTTAGTTGAACATGGTACTGACTGCAATGATAAAATTAATACGACTTACTGCTGTATCGGCCAGTATGGCCCCTAAATTACTAACATGCCACTAGACTAACACTAATGGATTTATTCGAATCAACTGAGCAGAATTGTACATTTTAGTTCATGCGTGTTCTCTCTCCCCATTTCATGTATGATGCTTTTTTGTATCAATTAGATTCGTTCATTGAACATCTGAACATCTGAAATTGGGTGAAATGTTGAAAAACATATGTAATATTCAGTTTGTCTGTCTCTTATAACAGGTTATGTTTCTTATAAACTGGTGTTTATAAAGCCAGTATCAGTAATTTGAATTCGTACTCATCGAATGCATACTGTATTTTGTTTTCAGTGTGTTGATGTTTTTGAAGATGAAAATGTCAATCGTAGTGCCGCCGTACACCCCAGATGGTGGTACTGGTACGAAAATTTCGAATTTCCAAAATGGGTGTAATAAATACTGACCCATTCGCTTTCTAAAAATTAATCGGAACCAGACATTGTCCGACGAAATCCATCTGCCGGATTAACTAAGGGCTGGTCAACCTAAATCCACCCATCAAACACATCAATGTTTTGTTCGAGGGGAGAAAATTGCGAAACGTTGGCGCTTTTGAAGGTCCCCAACAGATTGTTATTTGTGATAGAGAGAAAGAACGATGGTATCCAATGATAAAGAAAAGGCTCGAGCACAAAGGGCGCGCTAATTTTTCCGCAGGCGATTATGTTTTTGTTTTTTAAACGCCGATTTTTTTTTGATTTTTTTTATTCCCACCATGATTGGTGGCTCAAGGACGCGAAATCACATGAGCCCCCTTCATAGATTAGAGTCGCCTCCATCAGACTAAACAAACGTCTTTGTGAGTTATCAGGGCTGTTTTCTGCCTGAAAGGAACATACTCTATAATAAAAAGGTCTCTTTTCATTGCAACATTCGCTAGCCATGATAGCTGTGAATGGGCGCAAACTGAGGCCGCAGGAATTCAATACTCCCGTGATAATTGACCCGCGCCGGACAATACTGGACAAGAAAAACAGTTTGTAATTACCACTATAATCCCTCTTGTGGTGAAACCAAGGAGGTTCAAATTAAATGTTGCCTATGTGTGATGATCCTTTAAATTGCCTTTTTTGTGTGTGGAGAATCATTAATGTTAATCTTTAAACGATCCATTTTGGAAATAGAAATGATACCAATGTCGCCATGCATACCTCTTGTTAATCCGTTTATCCTTACATAATCAAGGAGAAGCTAATTACAATCATGTTTCTAATAGTTTTTTATGCCTCCGCCAACGAAGTGGCCGGAGGCATTATGTTTTCGGGTTGTCCGTCCGTCCGTCCGTCCGTCCGTCCGTCCGTCCGTACGTCCGTCCGTACGTCCGTCCGTACGTCCGTCCGTACGTCCGTCCGTACGTCCCGTTTTCGTTCTCGCGATATCTCAAGAACCAGTTGACGGATCAATTTCAAACTTGGTATGAGTGTACATATTGGGGTGACAATGATCTGATTAGATTTTAGGGGTCATGAGGTCAAAGGTCAAGGTCACAGGACTCAATATATATGCAAAAATGCCTCGTTCTCGCGATATCTCAAGAACTGGTTGACGGATCAAATTCAAACTTGGTATTAGTGTAGATATTGGGGTGGCAATGATCTGATTAGATTTTAGGGGTCATGAGGTCAAAGGTCAAGGTCACAGGACTCGATATATATGCAAAAATGCCTCGTTCTCGCGATATCTCAAGAACTGGTTGACGGATCAAATTCAAACTTGGTATTAGTGTAGATATTGGGGTGGCAATGATCTGATTAGATTTTGGGGTTCATGAGGTTAAAGGTCAAGGTCACAGGACTCAATATATATGCAAAAATGCCTCGTTCTCGCGATATCTCAAGAACTGGTTGACGGATCAAATTCAAACTTGGTATTAGTGTAGATATTGGGGTGGCAATGATCTGATTAGATTTTGGGGTTCATGAGGACAAAGGTCAAGGTCACAGGAATCAATGTATGTGCAAAAATGCCTCGTTCTTGCGATATCTCAAGAACCAGTTGACGGATCAATTACATACTAGGTATGAGTGTACATATCGGGGTGCCACTGATCTGATTAGATTTGGGGGGTCATGAGGTCAAAGGTCAAGGTCACATGACTCAATATGTATGCGAAAATGGCTTGTAATTGCAAAATTTCAAGAACTGAATGTCAGATTTCAATCAAACTCGGTACCTGTATCATAAAGAGTCAACGTAGCCATAAAATGTTGGGGTCATGAGGTTGAGGTCAAGGTCACGGGACTCATTATACATGCAAAAAAGCTTGTAATACCAAAATCTCAAGAACTAAATGTCAGATTTCAATCAAACTTGGTACCTGACTGTTTTTTAGGGAGCCATCAAAGATTGGGATCATATGGTCAAGGTCACAGGACTCAAAATATAAGAAAAATTAAATCAGTGCATGTTACATTTGGGCATATTAAAATCGCGTGATAGCGGAGGCATAATTTTCGATTGCGCGCAATCGAAGATCCATCTAGTTTTCTATTATGTCTTATCATTATTATAGAAAAATACTTCTTATTGCTCCTATACCCTTTTCCTCGATGGAATGACTGTGTTTTTCTTTTTCTTCAAGTTTTGTGTAGGATTTTGTGCTAATTGGTTCTGTACATTAATTTCATATCCACTTTAAAGATATCGGCAGTGCGATCTAGTCCGAAAAATCAGCCAATGTTTCGAGGATTATTTGACGAATAGTATGACGTCATAATATTAAAGGACCCCATTACGAGATGGATTTTTCTGTGCGATCTAGCTCCCCCCAAAAGCAATCTTTGTGTGAGGTTCTAAGCAAAATGCATTTCAAACTTCTAAAAAAAAGTCACCTCAGAAAATACTCCTATTTTGTCTGGATGTTGGTATACTTTCATCCCATCATCTCAAATAAGATGAAACAGCAGTGGTGTTATGAATATGGGCACAGGATGCCTTCTAATGGGGAACAGTCATGAGCACCCCACCCCTCTTTTCTCAAAATTCGGGGGAGGGGTGACCCAATGTACACCCCTCTATAAATCGCGAAGTGGAAAGGGGTGCAAATAATGATATGATATTAAGCTATAAATGTGTTTCTCATATGTGCTCAGGATGCTTTATGATGTAAGGGGACAGGAAGCACACACCCCTCTGTCTCCAAATTCGGGGGTGGGGGGGGGGGGGGGGGGTGACGCACCTCTATAAATCGCGAAGTGGAAAGAGGGGACGATACTATAGTAGATCCTTATAAAGAACCCCCTTATACCATTTCCCCGACCATAATACACTGTCCCACTAACCCATAATAATGGGCATGAAAAGGGATGAGGGTAATTCGTTTAATTCGCTCCCCTCTCGCCATTCACGCCGAAGTGTGAAGAGCCCAGCTCAAGCTAATCTCCCACAATCACACAAACAGAAAGAGGGGAAACTCTGAGAAGTATTTCTCTGAATGGATTCAAAATAAACCCTCCTCTAGAGCCGCTAAAGACACGTTAATCCTCAAAGGCCCATTTGGTATACGACGACCATATACCCCGTAGATGCATGAAAACATTTTTTTCTTTTCTTCAGAAATAAAGTTACATTATTTTCGTTCAGTCTTTTGATGATGCCAATCAATCCGATAGAAATGCCTTTTCACGTTGCAACAATTACAATAATAGTACTTGTAACTCATTTTCACGAGTGTATGTAATGCACATGGTATAAAGGGTATGCTGAAGGCCGGATTTAAAGGGATTGTTTAGTTTTGGTTTAGAGGTTGATTCAAGAAATAGTTCATTTGTGAGGTAATGAAAACCCACGTGTAATAGTTATAAGTAAATAAGAGCAATTGATTTTAAAGGGATCTAGTAACTTTGTTGACATGTGCAAAAAGGGATGAATGGTTGATGCAATGTATATTGTTGTTATCTTATATGTCCACAGGGTATTGTGTGAAAATTTCAAGTCAAATGGACATTGCATGGCCAAGTTATGAGCAAAAATGCAAAGTGATATTTAAACTAACTCACTGCACTCACTTTGTACACGGTAAGAAAAACTCCGGGGCAGTTTTTCTTATCTGAATACTTTGATCGTACATTATTATCTTTGTAGCGAAAGGGAAATTTGAAAAACCGAAACCTGTCCCATGATTTTATTGTTAATACGAATACAACAAGCTATGAGGGAACCGCTAGAATGAAAATTTTATTTTGAGGATTTGGACAATGTTACTTAGTCCCTTTAAAGATAAAGCAAACTTTATTTGATCAAAATTGGTTCAGAAACAGCAGAAATATCAATAAATATATCCGATTGGAATACGCGCGGGACCCACATTTCTTCGATAATTTAAGGAAAATGCCTAACATTTTTTTAAAAAGTACCTAATAAGTTTTTAAATAGTTATTAATGATCTCTCTATTGAATCGATATTTTAAAAAAATACACAATTGATGCGGGTGCATTTCAAAATACAACCGTCAGCGATATCGAACTATACACAATTCGTTTTCTAATTTTGCAAATATATCAATTAGTAGGCGGTTTCTGGACCAAATTTGTATAATCCCATATTAGTCAAAATATCATCTTTCACATGGTTGGTGATTAGAGCAGGGGTATGGGAGTCCCATATTCCTGATTAGAGCGTACATTTAATTTTGTGTGTGTGGGGCGTTCCCCAATACTGTAATTTGGCTTTAAAAATACATAACATCTGTCTGTCCATAGTCTATTATTCTATTTGTTTTTCCTAGTGTCAGATGTTAGGTTTTTTGTAAATTCTTACGCAATCAGACAGTAATTTGTGGTCTGGTATACCATTTTGAATACTTATCTAAAGCATATCGCCTTCCTGCCACCCCGTTCCTTGACTATTCTCTTACCCCCCCCCCCCCCCCCCTCCCCTCCCTCTTTCCTCCCCATAGGTGTGAAGCAGTGAAGGACATTCTATTCACGTCAATCAAATCATACAATCTTCTGAATTACACATTGTAGCGCACATCTAATTATCTCATCCGACCGCCCATTTGTTCACACATCTTTCTTCTACCTAATCTGTATTCACGTTCCTCACTACTATTCATCCATATCATCTATTTACCGTCCACGTCGATTATCGTCGATTATCTATATATACGAGAAGAAAAAAAAACAGCTAGAAATTACTCATGTTATTTCTTTACTTACATTTCCATCTTATCGATATACTAAGTACTGTAACTTATATTCGTTGTTTTACAAACAAATTGCCACACCCAGTCTACCAGATTGCTGCACACTCCGTGATAAAGTTTATTTCACTTATTATATTTTAGGTCAAAGCGGAACAAATCACATAGAGTAGCGTGGTCGGACTGATTTTTTTTTTTTTTTTTGGGGGGGACGCAAATTATTGTGGCACACCCTTTGTATTTGTTTTTCAGCGATTTTGCCCATAATGTTTGTATTCCTACCCCCCCCCCCCCCCCCCCTCCCCCCACCACCCCCGTACTTTCGCTTTTGCAGATATTACAATCCCGTATACAACGGGTTAACATGCATGTGTCGTGAAAAACACTATAACAGCATATTTGACGCTCAAGTGTTCCAAGGACCGGAATGATACAAGCCAAGAAAGAGTGAATAATGATGATAATAACAATAATAATAATAATGATCGTGTCAGAGGTCACACTTCAAAATGGATCATCCTTTTGGCGCCATTTATTTTATTCTCTGATCACACGAGAAACAAAGTAAACACCCGTGGTAACATTGGAGACCAATGGAGTGGTAATGATGGATGAATGGATTGAAGCGTTTCCGCATAACATGAACTTTCTTTACATTTGAAGAAAGTAAACTTTTATTATGATAGCGATTATACTTCTGGCGATTCCGACAAGGTGAAATTGGCCATGGTGGTATGAGGAATGTAACATAACATCTTGTCGTCCTGTCTGTGAGTGAACTATGTTTGTTTTTTTGGTGTGACAGAAGAGATAAATTGAATCGAATTAGTAAAAGAGGATGTATTTATTTTAAAGATTTGATAGCGTGGAGGTGTCTGAAGAAATGAAAATAAAGGGAAACTTACTTTATTTTTGTTTTTGCTTCAGATGAGGGAGTATTTTGATGGTCTAACCTTATCCGTCATTTCTCCTAGTTTAATCACAAACCACAAAACAATCCTTCTAACTCTAAGTTCTAATAATCTCGCTCTACGACCATTTTGTTTGCAAAATTTCACCTCCCCCCTCATCTTCCTATTTCAGGGCGTAGCTACGGGGGGCTGGGGCAGGCCCCCCCCCCCCCCCCCTCCCCCTACCACAAAATGTCTGTGGCCGCACGAAATGTCTGTGCCCCACGAATAATACAAATGTTTATAAAAGGTAACAATAAGTAAAAACGCCCCCTCTTATCTAAATGAAATAAGTGGCCTTGGTCATAGGTCATAGGTCATAGGTCATACACCCCACCCACCCCCTATCGCACGACTCCAATGGGCTACAAATTCGAACTCGATACATTTCACATGTTGTATACAAAACATACAAAACATGCAGTGAGACAATACTGATTATTCTATATTATAGTACTGAGGTACCAAGGAGGTTCTATACTAGTCTATTCTGGGATCCAACGTTGGATGATCACGGGTTTCGGAGGGAGGAAAAAAAAGTTTTCCTCCTGCAATTACTGGCCAACAATGGTGACAAATGCCGCGACGGCAAGGCAATTACACGGATGAAAACAGGCGATCTGGATTTCTATGGGCTTTATATCGGCTTTGTGTTCACGGTCTCCTTGTTTTCATCCTACCATGGATTGTAGTACAATCCATGTTCCTACATGCTATACGGTATCCCACTTGGTTTTCAAAGAATGGATGTGAGTGGAGCAGCGACATGGCTAGGGGGGCATGGGGAGATGTGACCGTATTTTGGGGACTACCTGCACCCCTCTTTGACCCCCACCCCCCCCCCCCCCCCCCGATATGAGGATATAAATTAAAGAAATTCATCACACCGTATAATTCTGCCTACCTAAACGTCCTGCATGTATACACATGATAATGATTTGGGAAAGCATGTACTGTATTGTGGGCAGCATGCAATATAACAACAGATGAGCATTAACACGATATCACGGATATCAATGTTCGCATCCTAAACCCAATAACTACCATTACCCCTTCTTTGAAACCTTTCTGAATAAAAAATAAAAATGCGTATCCAATCATGTAGTCATGTACAGGTAAAAAAAATTCTCACTCCTCCTCCCTTTGCGGAAATCTTGCCCCCTCTGATGCACACTTCTGTCATGTGAAGTACTATGTTTGGAATGTCAGGAAAGCGAAATAATTAACACAGTTATCTGTTTTAGTTCCCTCCACCTCCATCTTGACCCGTCTGGCTTCATCCAAGACTACACCAAGGATGCACCATTAGCTTCCGACCCCTAGGACTAGGAGAAGTCTTTCATTTCGGGTAAGAACTGACATCATCTTCTTGCTGCACGAACATGGACATATAGGGCCTAAATTACATGTCCTATAAATTGCTGATGTTTCTGGAATGAAAACATTCAAACTTGGCTATATAGAAAGGCAACCCAAAAGGATACCGAAAATATGATTTGTATAAGAAGTGGCGCTTGGTAAACGATTCGTAGATTGATTTCGAGGGAGCTAAGAATCATTGTTTTATTTAATTCCTGCATGCCTCTCAAAGAGATATTGTATGATGGTCATCGTCGTCATCGAAAATAACACGAATCTGCCCTGGAAATGGGTTGAATTTCTGTTCGTTTTCATAACGACTCGGGAGGGCTCCAGTCATAGCCCCCCCTCCCCCCCCACCCCACCCCCACCCCCGGTGCACCTATGGGGGAGAATTTAATTGGGAGGTCAGGTTAAAATAACATTGTTTTAGTTTGAGTTTACTTTGCTCACTTCAAATCGCTTTGTTCCACTTTGTCATTTTTTAAGAAGGTGAAGAAATGTCCTTAAAAACTTTACGATGAGATCCATAAACAATTGCCTTATAATGACCGTGAATGCATAATCTCCCAACAATCTAATGAGTAAATTAGCGAACAAACATACAAATATTGACACGCACCCCCTTCAGTGGACTTTGCATTTTGTGGTTCCACTTGTAATCGGTGCCAAAAATGAGAAAGAAATTAGTTAAGTGGTTTCAAATGGGATGTGCATGCATAGAGCTTGGTTTATCCGAACTTTAGTTTGTCGTGTTAATTAAGCGTGTTGATTTGATGGAATGGGACATGAATAGTAAAGCCCTTTTTATTCCAATTACACCAAGATATAGCAGAACTAGTTTGAGTTGACTAAAGTTTGGATTTTTAATTGATAGCTCCCTTTCTGATAGTCCCTCTAATTATGCATTTATCTTGCTTTAACTTTTTATAATGACAAGAATAAGTATAGCTGATGTAGCAGTAGTATTAATGATCATTCCGCAGGTAGTTATAATGTACTACATGTATAAAACAAAATATAATGAAGCAGTAGTATTAATGATCATTCCGCAGGTAGTTATAATGTACATGTATAAAACAAAATATAATGATGAGGTAAATGAACAATACAATAATGTGAAAAATATACACTATAGAAAATATCACTATGTTTCACACATGAAATATACTGTGACTGTGAGAACGCATGGCAAGGCCATTAGGGAGAATAGGGACCATTATTCCAGAAGAATATTTAGCACTGAAATCACTCCATGCTATTCATAAGTCTTATTAATATTCATATCCAAATTGTTCAGCCTACGGTCTTCTTACTACTACACTAGTCACTCGTGAATCATTGACCGGATTGCGGCCTGAATAAGGGTTGTGCGATGACCAATCGTTGTGGGTATTTCTTTGTTTCTTTTGTTTTCTTATTCTTTCAGTATAATATAACCAGGGGATTTTTTGTTCTTACATTCTTTGTCGTAACGGGAGAAAAAATAATGTGTAATTAATTGTTTGCATATGAGTGAGTGATCACAAGCCGGTTAAGGGGTCGTGTTAGTGCTTATGGCCAATCCACAATCAAAACCCTAATTGTGTCATGCATGCGAGTAGAAAAAAGGAAAATGCATGCATAACTACGTTTCTATACAATCCAGTTGACGTTAATTGTGCCAAAATTTCAAAACGTGATAATTATAAATAATTATGGTAATATGTATATTGAAATAGATTTTATTTTATTTTAATAATTTAACAAGAACATCGTGATTGTATAAATATTAATCACTAGTTATGGCGATTCGGGAATTTATTTCATTTTCTTGCAATTATCATGCAGACGACTTCTCATTTATCTTGACGATGAAAGATGACATCGATTCATATAATGGTAAGACAAGTTCATGTAAACAGTGATGATGGTGATGAATGAGTGATGACAGTTGATCATCTTCATCATTGTCATCATCATCAGCAGCAGCAGCAGCAGCAGCAGCATCATCGTCATCATCGTCATCATCATCATCATCATCATCATCATCATCATCATCATCATCATCATCATCATCATTATCATAATCATCAACTTCATCATCATCTTCCACGTCATTATCGTCATCATCATCATCATCATCATTGATCATTTTAGATTTCATCTAGTTTTGATAATTTGATATGACTCGTAGGACCCCGGGGGTAATAGGCTAACACAAATTGTGCCAGTAAACACAGTCATATGTTGACCCCCATTTTAACGTTATTCAATCACTAACTGCGTTGATCAGATTATCTGCGGATCGCATCATCAATCAATATTACTGTCAACGTGAACAATGTTCAGTTGCATCTTCCTTGTCTCCGAGGAGCGCATTGGTTACGGTTACAACAAATATGAAAGCTAAACGTGTGACACTATAAAGCAGCCAATAAAGTGAGGTCATTTCACACGTCATCAAAACAAACAAGAAAGGATATTTTCAATCCCGTCCAGATTCTGTTATAATTTTCAGTACAGTTATAATACTGTCTCGTCGTTGTGTACAGCTATTCAAGGAAGTAACTGTTATGAAATCAATAATGCGAAAGCTTAGGAATGCGATTTATTAGGCGGAGCAATGGGTAAATATTATGCAACAATTACATCCTGGGTAGTTGTGTAATATGAAGACCTAAACACTTTTTTAAAAACACCATCCTCACCTTCTTTTATCTCACCGCTAACAATTATGACAACGTTTTTCTTTATAACAAAGAAACGCTTTCCGCTTTCCCTTTTTCGTTTACCTCGCGAAAGTGGCGACTAATATTTACGAGAAGATGTTTTCGTTGGGGAATAATCTCATTCATAGAGTTGGAGCATCGACAAGAAAAAACACACAAGTAAATACTGAGAATCAAATAAATAAACAAATAAAATAAACAAATATCCAACAAAACAAGTGGGGCGAATGTGTTGTGCCCTTTAGTCATTCTTTCCTGTATACGCCCGAATATCTAACATTATGAACATCAATTTTATTTTGTTTTATTCATAGTGTTGTATTTTTCCAAACGCCCATCATAATATAAATGAGGAATGTGTTATTATGTTGTTGTTGTTTTTTATAACGAAATGAAACGATGTAAAACGCAAACCGTGGTAGGAACGTGCATGTATTGCATACTGAATGTTGTAAAACCTAAACATTTATTTTAAAGCTAAAATGTCTTACATTGTCTACATTAAAAAGAAAAATCAATTCAGCCAAATAAGGGGCTTTGGTCAGACCATGGTCAGACCATTGAGGCCACTGGCGTAAATCTGTTCGGAAAACACAATGCATTGGAGGGGCGAGCTTTGTTTGTGAACAATTGCTCGCCCCCCCCCCCCCCCCCCCCCCAACGCATTGTGCTTACCGAACATTTTTACGCCAGTGATTGAGGCACTGGTCAGACTCAGTCCATGCTCAGACAACTGGCAAGTTTTACTGACCTCTGAATAAATCCCGTGTAAAGCCCAAACAAGGATGTTCACACATAGGCTCTAACTACCACTTCAAGAAAGGCACTATAATATAAATAGTCGCTGGCCCTTTGCTTGCTGGAATTTTTATCAAAAGCAAGGTTTAGTGGTTCCACGGCATTGCAACGCCACCAATATTTATGTGTTTTTTTATTAAAGAGACAAGACAAGAGTCTATTTAATAGGGTTTTCGGCAAGGTTGGTAGTTTATCCACGGTTTGACTTTACTTCGAACCATGATCAGTGGTCACACGGAGAAGTCTTGGGATGGGGATGGTGTACAGAGGAACCTCTTTATAACGAGCTCTATCGATCATAACGAGGTAATTTCACAGGTCCAGGATCTATGTATTTTATTGATACACAACGAGATAGGCCTATAGCGAGGTAAATTCACTGGACCCAAGGTGCTCGTTATAATAAGGTTTCACTGTACAGACTACAGGCAGAGACCACTCTGGTACAGGTGTTCTGCCCCTAGCTGCCTAGCCTCTTGACAAGGCATGTCTCGTCTGAGCTGAGTTGAATGCACGGTATAGTATGCATTATGCAGGAACGACTGGACAGCGCGACTACCCTGCACAATCATTTACCGAGACACGCACGTGAATTCACCACTGCAGGATAGCCTCCATCAGGCGTTCACTCGTTCCTGATCCTGCATGCAGCGCAGCCATTGCTTGCTTGAGACACGAAGCCTGGTTAAAGGCTACTAGCTGCACCACTCTAAACTTCTGCGCACACAATTCATATAACCCAGCAGCAGATGGAGAACATCAAGTGCACAACTGCTTTTATATAGCTTTGAATGTTTCCATCTGGTACATTCATCTTTGGGAAGAGATTTGTGGCACTCGACTTCTCTCACCCTGTGAGCCTAACCATCTTACGCACAATTATCTTTACCACCAGATTTTTAATTTTTTTTTGTATTAGATCAAGATTTTGAGGAAACTGGAAATATTTTCCAGAAACGATGTAAATTCTGTTTTTATTATGCATTTTTGTTTGTGGTTTTCGGTCTTATCCGAGTTAAATCGCTAAACTCGCGTTCGCACTTACATGCATGTACCATGGCTACGAGCTTGTTATAGCTTATTGAGAACGGTATACCAGGTTTAGAGTCTTCTTGGAAAACGAATTAGCTGGTTTAGCTGTATCACATGCACATTATACATATTGTAAAAGCTGATTTAGCTTTACGGAAATCCAACTACTATGCACTTCGGGCATGTTGCAATAGCTGATTTAGCTTTACCAATTTCATTTTAGGCATTATTGCAAATGCTAATCATAAAGGCTATAGCTGATTTAGCTTTTAATTACTAAATTCACTTCAGGCATATTGCACATTCATTTCTTGGAGATTATAACAGCGGCTTTTTTTTTTATATCAAGGCGGTAGTTTTAGGGTAGTTTTAGCAGAGAGGTTTTAGTAAACTGTAAAGCTTATTGCCACGACGACTTAATTCGTGTCCTGGGGTCCATTGAAAGGCGCTTGACCTCATCGGATCTGAAAGGGAAAGGTCCATACTCTTCCAGTCCACTATACCTACCCTCGATATCCAAAGCCAAGGGACAGTCGGAATATCTTGCCAAACGGTGCAACGGTTTTCGTCACCGCCACTGACGACCGAGTACCGAATTGACCTCCTTTCCATGGTCGTATACATGTATATGTGGCAAAATCAGAAACTTGAAGCAAGGCACTAAATCATGATAATACCGGATGTTGGTTAAAAAACCAGGGAAGCAACAAAACCTTTTCGATATAAACGTTGAATAAATGATTGAGGTTCAGCTCCCTGTCTGGAATGAGTTTAGTAAGCGTACCAGTCGCAACTGCAGCTCGCACGCCCCCCCCCCCCCCCCCCCCCCCCACTCAAAACCACCTCGTTCTCGGCAAAATCAGCTTATTGATATACGAGTAGACAGAAATACCCGTCTCTTCATGGGATTTACTCTAATATCGGATTTTTTACTCTATCCCATCCGACCGTCAAGCTAGCGGAGTATAACGAACGAGTTTTGGGTCTAATATTCCAGTAGCTTTATTAGACCCAAAACTCCTACTAACTCCTTACCTTGCAAAAACCAACAGACTCGATCCCTTCCAGTTCCACGAGAATCCCCGGGGGAAATTCGTCGGAACGTCCACGCGGACATTGACCGCTCGGCCATGCACCATTCACCGTACACACGTACATTACCCCCGATTGGCCCGAAGCATCATGCATGCACGCATCTCGTTCGTCATTTAATTGAAATCAATAATACCATTATCACTGCAGTTGTGTCCATTTACTGTCAAACTAAATATCACAGAACCCCTCAGAGCGACGGATGAAAGATGCAGGTCGGGTGTCACAATAGAGATCTTCGCAGACGAAATCCTGTCTGGACAGTGAGTGCATGGCTGCGAGTGCGTTTAAAGTGATCTATTGACTTTATACGATTTTCCCCAAAGTTATATATTACAGTCATATACCAATATCATTGTAAGATAGTATCAACGAAAAGAACCTGGTGAAAAACTGACAATTAATGTCGAATTTATCACCCTTTTCCATTGATTTTGACTGCAATCAGAATGGGAAAAATAGGGAGACATTTGAACAATCAGAACAAGCCAAACAACAAGGTACTAGAGCAATTTGAAAGCTCCAAGTGATTTTGGTTGAATTTGTCACAGTTAATGATCACACTTTAAATAAGCTTATCTATATCACGGAATCCTCGTTTTTAAACACGTTCAATATAATGATTTCACAGTCATGCTAATGAAAAACGTAAAGCCTGAAATGAATTTCACCATGCTGATTTGGGGCCCAGACAATTCTATCTAAACGCAATCAAGACCTTGCGAAAATTCAGGAAAATACATGTTTATAAATTCTCAAGCCAGGAAGAAGGCGAATTGGAACAGTAATGAACATGCACTTGTGATTAGGATGATGGTGTATACATTATTTTAGTGTTGGTCAGTGGTGGTGGTGGTGGTGGTGGTGGTGGTGGTGGTGGTGGTGGTGGTGGTGGTGGTGGTGGTGGTGGTGGTGGTGGTGGTGGTGGTGGTGGGGGTGGTGGTGGTGGTGGAGATGGTGGTGGTGGTGGTGGTCGTCGTCGTAGAGGTGATCATGATGACGACGATGACGACCTTGAAATATGCATGTGTTTTCTCTCAATTGTTCATTGTAACAGTATGTTTTTATTAGGAACGCAATAATCATATTGGGATAATACATGTATATATTCACTAACAGTATGTTTTTATTAGGAACGCAATTGAACAAGTAAAGAGGGAGATGAATATTGATATCATTTATTGGGCATAAATGGCTATCCATAATTGTTAAGTCCACTTAGCGTTAAGTTGTGTTCTTTGTAAAAATGAGAATATTAACTGAGTTTTGAGACTAAAGTGATGGAAACATATCATTATTCAGTTAAAGGAGATAAAGGAAGAAAGAAAGAAAGAAAGAAAGAAAGAAAGAAAGAAAGCGGTAACTGCATGGTATAATCCATGATCCAATATTTGAACAGTTCCTCATAGAACGTGATATGCAAACCAATGAGTTGCTGCGAAATGGCGCAGAAGAGGGATAAAGAAACTGGGTTAGATTAAGAGGTAAACATTGATTATTGAGTGGTCAACTGAATTGGCTATATACATACGCGATGTTAAACTACAAACAAGGAGTTCAATAGATGAACGAGTCGCGAAAAACTTTTTTGGAGAGGGTCTCAGCCCCCCTTCGCACCCCCCACCCCAATCCCCACCCAAACGTTCAAAGCACATTGCTGAGAACCCTGGCCCAACGATGTGTAAAACAACCAGGCATCAAACATCGATGGAATCTTAACCAGTCAATGTTTCAAAAACCAATTCAATTCAAATCAAATTTATTGATTCTCAATTTTTTTTCTTTTCTTCTAAAGATACGATTCTTAATTGATAATTATGACGTATAAAGCTCGTCAGGGCGAAATTTCAACAATTATTATGACCGATTAGATGAAATAATAATAATAATAATATAGGTTCGATTTATATAGGGCCTAATTATTAGGATACAATTATCATATCCAAGCGCTTTACACTATAAATTATACCCGATTATAGGATACAATGCAAACCAGCACACATTATGTGCGCCATTTCCACTCCCTGGAGAGCATTGCTTCAAAGCGGCTCATGTGCATTGAGAAGATCATACATTGAGTATGTCATGTTGTACAGTATAGCCTTGTAATAATAAGATGCTTGGGAACATGCACATTATCTTGTTATGTCAGGGTAAAATAATACATTATGTGAAGAGCTGTAACCAGGCAATATTAACATTGTTATACAAGTAATGTGCTTTATCAGAGCTCTTTACAATTCGGTCCCACTGTAAATAGAATGTATCATGTTAATTAACTGTTACAGTTTAATACAGTAGGTTCCTAAACAAATACAACACCGTTATTTGATATGAAATGTGATTCGTAAAATGTTATATAATTTTGTTCGATTTCAGTAACAAAAAAATGATGACAAAGATGACAACTGTCCTTTTTTAGGACTCTACTAGCAATAATACCAATAGTCCTTTTCAGGACTATCCCAACAGTCCTTTCTAGGACTAACAACAGTCCTTTCTAGGACTACCAATTGTCCTTTTTAGGACTCTCCTAGAAAGAATACCAACAGTCTTTTTCAGGACTATCCCAACAGTCCTTTATAGGACTACCAACAGTCCTTTCTAGGACTATCAACAGTCCTTTCTAGGACTACCAACAGTTCTTTTTAGAACTCTCCTAGAAAGAATACCAACAGTTCTTTTCAGAACTACACCAACAGTCCTTTCTAGGACTACCATAGTCCTTTTCAGGACTTACCAATCCACCCATCTCACATGGTGTACCCGTAAACCACACGTATTATTAAAGTGTCATAAATTCATCATTATCATGGGGATATGCTCAAACCAAAATATGTGATCACATCCTTTAATATCCCAAGCCTCGCCATGCCATTACATCCACGAGTCAAACATGCCAAATGCAAACACGGTTTTGTTTGCAGGAACGCCAAAGAAAAACTTTTCTTAGCCTCCCTAAAACCGATTTCCTCCGTTCGTCTCGCTTATGTTATGTTTTCTTTTCTTTTTTTTCTTTTTTCTAAAGTCTTTATATTTTCTTTTCTATCGTTTTTTTTAGTCGGATCCTAATCCGACCTCGAAGGGATGGGATTAACACGTTGCTTGCTTCCGGATAACCGACGGGTATGACTCCAAACAAATCAACAACATGAACAACCAAATGATAATAAGAAGAAAACTTTTGGAAAGCAAAAGCACGTTTTCTTTTCTTACCTTTTTTTTTGTCCCTCTTTTTCCTTTGGTGAAATAACTGTGTGTTCGCTAGGCGTCACATTAAAGTCAAAAGTCAGATCCGAGGCCGCAGGTTGAAATGGAACCTCTCCCTATACAGGGTGGCCCCCCAAAAAACGGAACCGTTATCTTGCCATAATAAAGACACATGATAACACTTACTAGCCGTCATAGCATCGATATAACGATCAATGTGTGCGCCATTGTTAGTACCCCCTTTTCTCTCTACACATCTGAATGCACACTAACGATAGCGCACTCGTTGATCGTTACTCGATACTATGACGGGCAATTCATGGGCGTCGATCACCCCCCCCCCCCCCCCCCCCTCCCCAATATTTGAGGTGGGGGGATGGAATGTATTATTATCCCCCCCCCCCCCAATATTTGGGGTTCAGAAATATTAAAATGAAGGGATATTGCCCCCTCTCATTGAGTATGTGAAAATTGATACGATAGTCTTCTTTTAACCACATCTTAAGAGTGCTACACTGCCAAAATCCAAAATCTTCCCGAGGCTGTGCCCCCCTGGACCCCTATTAAGACAATCTCACTCAGTCCCTTGTACTCACTTATTCAGGATTTCTCGGTATGCCCAAATTGAGCAAGTGTATATTGCTTACTATTATACCTATTTACATAATTATGAACAACACCTTTAGTTCTGGATATCGAAAGTCCAAAAGCTTCCGGGGGCTGCGCCCCTGGACCCCCATTAAGACCATCTCACCTGCACCCAGTCCCTTGTACCCAGTTCCTGTTGTTATCCTTGTCCCCCTCCCCCCCCCCCCCCCCACCCACACTCTTAAAAATGTTGGGTAAACTCCACTGGGTAAATGGAAATTGGGCAAAGGTTGGGTAAATCTTTCCCAACCTTTTTACTACATGCATTTACCCTACATAGGGCAAAAGAGAAATGCTTACATACTGGGCAATCAGCACTGGGGAAATACAAATTGGGCATAAATATACCTACAACTGGGTAAAACTTCCCCAACTATTTACTATATGCATTTACTCATCATGAAAACAAAACATAATGCCTATATACTGGGTAAAGACCAACGGGTAAATACAAATTGGGCATATTTAAACCTACAACTGGGTAAACTTTACCAACTTTGTAATCCAACTTTTTTCATTATAATTACCCAACGTAACACCAAAGTGCCCGAATTGGGCGTATTTTATCCAACACTATTGGATAAAACGCCCAACTTTTGCATGCTTGGCTGAAGAAACGAGCGAACCAAATTGAGCGACTTTCGCTTCTCAAAATGGGAGGATTTCGACCTAGTTCTTGATGATTTACAACCCTCGAGTGGATCATCATTCTCAACAACAACAAGAGACCAGACACACCAAGCAAATCACAGGGTAAGCATCAAAATAAACTCTCAAACCGTTCGTAATTCTGACAGTTATGATGATGCGATATGATATGGAGGCGCACGAGAGAGCCCAGACGGGCAGTGCTAGCTGCAAGCTACGCCGACTGCTGTCGGGCAGTCGAGGGAGTCCAAGAGTCACGAGTCCGGGTCAGTAACCTGAACCTCATTAATGATTAAGTATTGGAACCTTGCCCCATTAAGAAGACATACTTTATTGTTGGAATCACTGATTTCCAGTCAGATTTTTTTCGGATGATTAAATGAATTCACAATAACAAAATAAATCATGATTAAAGGGACTTAGACAGTAACATAGTCCAAATCCTTAAAATCCAATTGAAATTCTTCCTGTTCCCTAATACCTTATTGTATTGTTATAAAAAAAAAGCATGGGGTAGGTTTCGTTTTTTCAAATTTCCCTTTCGTTAAAAAGATATATATTTACGATTGAATTGTTCAGATGTCAAATTATCCAACGGATCGTCAGAACCGTGTACAAAGTGAGTGCAATGAGTTGGTGAATGTCACTTTGCATGTTTGCTTATTACTCGGCCATACAGAGTCCATTTAATTATGCTTTAACTTGAAATGTTCACACAACACCCAGTGGACAGGGTAATGGTCATAATTTATAATTTAACATTAATACATAGTATCAACCACTCATCACTTTTTGCAAATTTACTAGATCCCTGTAACACTTTCACAATTATAACATCGAACGGTTACCAATGTTGGTTAATTACTGAAAGTGCTTAGGCAAGGTGGTTTTTATGACAGATTGTGTAATATCAATATTTGATGAACTATTTAAAATATTTGTATATTTCAGCCATTACCGATGACCCTATGGCAGAGGATTCACGACGCATTCCACCTGTGAAGCGGTCTCACCATCCCAGTTTCAGTAGCATGGATCTTCTTTCCATGGACGGTCTTACCAGGTGGGGGACTTCTATATGATTGCTTCCTGACTTGACCATCGACTGCCTACCACGCTGTGAGATATTTGCAGTGATACTACTATGAGCTGCCAGAATTGCAAGGCTGTCACAATCAATGCTGCTGAATAACCGTCCCCACGCTCTGGACTCAACCTGCTGAAGCCAGACCAGTGCGAGAGGGTCAACAACAAGCAGACAACAATGGCAGCAATACGCACAAACACGAAGGTGCGCCAGTTCGACGTGGGTGACACAGTCTGGGTACACGACTTCGCCGAGGCAGCAACAAAAGAGGGTCGGGAACTATCACTTTGAGATATGGGCCCAATCTTGAATGGAGACGTCATCTTGATCACATGACATCGGGAACATCACATCACCCGAGACGATCAGACACCACCGCCAGATGATACAGTTTAGGGGTCTGATGCACCAGTCATGCCAATGGAAACAACTGTCACAACCCTCCAACATCAACTACAGAGTCAGGGGAAACCACTCAAACGGTGATTCGCAGATCGGAAAGACACCAAGAACTCCAGATAGATTAAACTTGCAGATAAAAAGGAAGACATCTTTCAACAAAAGTATCAGTCGAGCAGAATAACCTCCTATGAAGACTAATGACCATGGTAGTCCACCCCTATGGCAGCATCAGTATAGTATCAATGATTGTAGTGAATAATTTGTAGAATATAGCAAGTCATCATGCAAAAAGGGGCAGAATAATCCCCTGTGATGACTACGGACAAGGGTAGTCCACCCCTGTGTCCTTACGATTAGGGAAGGGTAAAGTAAGTACGTAAATGTAAATAAATGATAAAGAAATACAATGGTAAATGATAATCAATCCATTATACATTAACAGTAGGACTTATCCAATTGTAATCATGTTTTGGAACTGGAAAGACAGTTTTAATAGTGGACTCAGGACTGTAGGGATTTCTTTTTAATGATTGTATTAAATATAATGAAAAATAATTATACAATATTATACGTGTTTGATGATTCATTTGCACCCGCCACATCGTGTGACGTATAACTATGGAGAAGCTACATAACAGGGGGGGGGGGGGGGGGGGGTCGTCACCTGCCTCCTTCCCCAATAGTTCGACAAAAAATAATAACAAATACATGGTGAAAATAGGGTAATTCAAATAAACCGAGCTTTGTATTCTCAACTAGTTAATTAATTGTGTGATGTCATATTTCACTTATATTATGTTTGTTATATGCATTTGATTATTTTACTGGAAACCACTAGATTTTACATCACATTATTATGCCCGTTACAAAAAAAAAATGTATATTACAGTAGCATACTGGAGTAGGCTACACCCCTACACTTGTTTTGATATATGTTTTACAATATTATAAAAGAAAAGATGTGCCTAATGGAAAATGTGTTTTGACCCCATGTATATATTGGTACATTTACATGCTGAGGCCTATATTATTTTATTGGACTCATGATAATGATAAATATATGTGTTCATTGTTTTTCTAACT
>JBAMJV010012222.1:0-48753 GCA_037951105.1 Echinarachnius parma
TCCCACAATAGGCTCAGCTGCTCAGTCACGATCATGAGCGCCATGCATGTACGTACGTCGTAACGGTAAATACTTCCGTGGGTTGACATGGCATGATCATACTATTTATTTGGATTACTGTATTCTGTATTCACTGTCCTTCCGGCCAGCTGAGCTCAGTGGGTTTACTGAAGGCACGGTCGTGTACGGTACGTACCCAATGGCAACACATACACTATGGCACGCTCCGTGTACCGTGCATGCAAGTGGAAGTTTTACCCGCGAATATATATGGCCTGGATAGGGGTACGGTATATAATTGCGGTAAACACGTAAGTTATTGTTGATTGAACTTTAATTGGTAGTGATTGGTGCTGGACTTGTCTGCAGCGGGGTGAAAACACAGGATACTGCCTCAAAATGATGATCCTTTCAGACACGAGTATGATAACTACATGCCTGTCATTTGTGGGCTTCTTCTCTCTCAACAAGGCGCTGAATTACCTGCCCGCTCCGGCAAAATACGAGGAGAAAAACAAACACAAGTGGAGGAATGCCGTCTGCTCTTTCATCCACGCCCTTGTTGTGGGGGTGTATGGGACGTACTGGTGAGTTCAGCGGGTGTCTGGCTAACAGCTGGGCCGGCGGGGGCGGGGCATGTCTGGCTCAACTATACCGTGGGCATATGGCATGGCATGATAATAATATGTGCCTGTTGATGAGCCTGCACCTGGTCTGTGGCTGTGGCTGTGCTGTTGCATGCGGCCGTGAAAATGAATTATTCGAATTTTGATCTTTGCAGGGTTTATATATTTTATTATTTTGTTTAACTCTATATTATAAGGAACAATAATTCAGAGTTAAAGGGAGCGTTGAGTATTGGTATTTTCCGAAGTGCCCCCCAAAAATTAATTGTAACTGATTTGGTTGATTTCAATTCCATGTGAAAGATCATTAAAAAAAACATGGGAAACTAGAAGGCCGACAAAGTCAGCATACCCACGCCTCCCATTAGCCCTGTTCTACCCCTTCGTCGGCCTCAACCCTGTTTTGCTTACCCTTCGTCGGCCTCAACCCTGTTTTGCTTACCGATGCATCCTAAAAACATAGTTTATGTGCACGCTGGAAAACCTATGGGCGCTGCCATGTACGGTACGCGACCGGCCTTTCCCGTAACATTTTTCTTGATTTTTCTGTCGAGTTGTCTTATTGGCTTACTGAGACATCTCTCTGATTCTTTATCCAATCAGAATAGTTATAAGATGTTTTAACAAAAACGGCTACGATCAGCTGATCGTCAGCTTTCAAATGATATACAAATCAATGGACAAATTTTTTTTGTTCAAGACTTTAGTAGGCCGCGAAGATTGGGTGAAAATGCAAGTAAAAAGAGCCAAATTTCAAGGTTATTTTCAAATTTAAATATTCAAATTTCTAGAGTTTTTACATAAATAAGGTTTTCATGGAAGTAATGTTCTTTGTTTATATTTTCATCATCATATTGACAGTTGCAACTCTTAAATGTCAGTTTTTAAGCTACAACTTTCTGAAGTTAGGAGAAAAATATCAAATTTTCGAAAAATTCGGACAGCCGCATTTTTATTGCACTTTATATCGACCGTGGAAGGAAATACGGACATACACGATGTGTTTTAGGAAAATTAGATATGTATTTATAAATAATTCACAAACAACTTGTCGTTATTTTGTTTTATTTTCTAGATATAAAATTAACAATTCACTCTAAAAGCAGCTGAAGCAACATTCGTGCGCGACTCCATTGGGAGTTTAGCCATGTCTATCGGCGTGGCTATCCTTCGCCATTACATGTTACGCAAATTCCAGCATGAATCTAAACCAATGAGTGCGCGGAACTCACTCACGCCGTCACAGAGTTATGAGCAACAAACTCGGTAATTTATTTATTATCTGATTATGAAATTACATTTAAACTAGTGAAATCGATGTCAGATTTACTATTTAATCCAGGTAAGATGTTTTATCTAATTTATTTCATTTTAAAAGCTGTTATTTCGTGTTATTCGAAAAGTTCGACGGTAAATCAATGACGAGGGGCAAAGCACGTGAAATTATTCAGACCGCCGTAAGCAGCTGGATAGCGATGCCGACGCGCTCGGGTATGGTCTTACGCGCAGAACCGTATGATTTGTTGTTCATGAGATTTACGGCTAACAATTTTTCTGAGGAATTTAGCTAAAAACTGACCATTTAAGAGTTGTAACACCCATCAATGAAATCAAGAACAGGTCCCAAATATTACATTTATGACACTCGCTTTGTCGGGAAAACTCTAGGTTTTTCAATATTTCGTCTTAAAAATAGGCTTTTAATTCATCCGTGAAAGCCTTTTTGTCATATTTAACCCCTTTTTAAATGTCTTATATAAATGTGAATATTCAGTTAAATTGAATACAAACATATCGATAAGAAAGAGTAGGATAAGAAGTTTGTTGTAAAATGATCCATATTTCTTCCACAATGCTGAATTTCTAAATAAAAGAGAAATTATGAAAGCTAGATTGAGTTCCGAGTTCAAATTGACGCAACGTTAAGCGGTACGATTGCTCGCAGAGTTTACACTAGATCATTGCACGCGCAACGCCGGAAATGCGCGACGCTGATTGGTGCCAGCAAACACTGTTGTGTCATTGGGGTATCATGGCAGCGAGCATAGAACTTCCATACGTTGTGTACAACGTGCACATACGTGCTATAACGTGCAGATATTATTTAGGCACACACGTGCATTAAATACATACTCAAACTTCAAGGTTCCACAGAATTTGCAGGGGTCAACCAATCATCACCAAAATCTAATCGATTCTTCCATGTCACTATCCAAACATTCCCTGAAAATTTGGTGCAAATCCGTTCACCCGTTCTCTAGTTATCTTGTACACAAACAAACAAACAAAAAAAAACAAAAAAAAACAGACAAACAAACAAACATACGGAACCCTTTACATAACCCCCTGCCGATTTCATCGGCGTGGGTAACGAGAATATATCGTAAAAACACCTGAATCATCCAAAAATGTAAGTTTCCAAAGTGCACCCTACTTCCGATTGCTCGAAAATTTGAGATTTCAACAAAGTTCACTGCGAAAATGCGGCAAAAAAGACTTACGAGGTTGAAATTGTCGAGTTTCTCGATTCAAAACACGAACCGGATCTATAATCATCGCAAGCATCTCTTGTGTATACTTCACATGCATATTTACGTGGTTTCAATCAGCTGTTTGACCGCATTACATTTGGAAAAATAGTATATCCCTCCACCTTGCAATAGCGAAGTTGCATTGCCCACAGCCAAACATCGCGCAAACTACGTGTACAAAAATATGGCCCATGCGCGCACGCCATGTAACGCCGAATGACGATGCCTAATTAAATACATACTCAAACTTCAAGGTTCCACAGAATTTGCAGGGGTCAACCAACATCACCAAAATCTAATCGATTCTTCATGTCACTATCCAAACATTCCCTGAAATTTGGTGCAAATCCGTTCACCCGTTCTCTAGTTATCTTGTACACAAACAAACAAAAAAAAAAAAAAAAAAAAAAAAAAACAGACAAACAAACAAACATACGGAACCCTTTACATAACCCCCTGCCGATTTCATCGGCGTGGGTAATAATAATAATTCCCATTCAAATGCTCTCATTGTTGTGAAATTTGCTTTCAAAATATAATATAAAAGTGATTGACGTCCGGCCATCACTTTTAGAGAATGCTAGCGCGAAGCGCTAGCGTTCTAGGTCCTCCTAATCCTAATCCTAGCTTACCGCGCATGTACAATGTGTATCGCCGTTCGCATCGGCGGCCATCCCGATCATCTTTCGTTCAAAATCTGTTCAGAGTCGCGCTATAACACACGGAGAGAAGCCGAGGAGGCGCATAAATCACTGATTTTTTAGCGGAATGGAGGGAAAAACATAATTTTAATCCAACCGATGGTTGGATCACATATTGGAGAATGAATCGGTGGTAGTACCATATCATAACATAATTTTAAGCACAATTAGCGTGCAAAAACAATATTCAGTTTCAGTCCCGTATTAGGAGGACCTAGACGCTAGCGCTTCGCGCTAGCGTACTCTAGAGTTAATTTGATGCTTGAGATGTAACGGCTCTTTTTGAATGATAACAGGGTTTTACTTTGTCGTTTGTAATTGTGTATACTTTTAGAGCATGGTGGAGTTATAACTATTAGTTTGTACCGTAATGGTGCAGGTTTTGGTGCTAAAGTTAAGTTTGACAATACTCAACTATCCCTGGCTTTAAACAAAATAATAAAATATATAATTAAATTTCCCTGGCCCTGCAACATGTTCTTTCTAAAAAGTCAAGATGTCCCCTGGTAGGCACACATAGCTCCATTAGCATACCGTATAGTGCAGCGTTTCTCAACCGGTGGGCCGCGAAGCTCTCTCAGGTGGGCCGCGAGGTCGGCCAAAATGAAATTTTAAAAATTCTGTGGTAGCTAGTCCACGTCCTGGCTGATTTTAGTCGATGTGCAATAAGATTTTGCTTCATGTCAAGTCAAATTTCCTTCCCAAGTATGCACCAGATAGCATGATTTCAAGTTAAATATTGCAAAATCCCCCTTACCGTGCACGGGCGGACACCCACCTACGATCACACCTTCCCATCACCCTTCCCCCTCTCGGTAATTGTTTCGCTCCCTCGAGAATCGGTCTTGTCTACGTCTAGAATACAATGTTCATGTTGTTGTATCATAAATAGTGTGGCTTTTGATGCACTGTTTGAACTGTATAATGTCACTTTGCAAATATTTTTGGGGTGCATATTTGACGCGTTTACCTACATTTAATACATGTTGCCAAGTCAGAATTTCCTATAATATGCGGTGGTGATGCGGATTTGGTTTAGCACCCCCCCCCCCCCCCCCAAAAAAAAAAAAAAAAAAATGTTTGGCTCATTACGCCACTGACTCTGTATGCCACTTTGCGTGTGAACCTGTCCCCCATCAAAGCACGACTTGATTTTCTTATTTCCCATAAGCAACCTCAAGTGTCCCATTGAAGGTATGTAGAAAGTTTTTTTGCATTGCAACTGACAAATAGATACCACACAGTTTTCTTATTGTTATTTTATTGTCATTTTTTTCATTTTTCCAAATATGTTCTTGTAAGGTGGGCCTCCAAAAATTTGTAGGAGCCAAAGTGGGCCTCGGGTTAAAAAAGGTTGAGAAACGCTGGTATAGTGTATCTAGTATTGACGACATGTTGAAGCCCGACTGAACTTTTTTTGGGGAGTATGTGGTTAATACTCCCTTTAATGTATTTAAAAAAAACATAATAAAGTTACACTACTATTACTATGCTTACCAAATATGCTGTTTGAACTGTCCTTTGGATTCCTTTTCGCTCCATTTGAGCTCCTTTTTTCTGGAAAAAATAAGTAGTTGCCGGACACAACGGCGGGCTATTCACATGTGTACAGATTATTTTTAAATGTATAATTATAAACCCTAATGAAGGGCCTATTTGCTCAAAATACACATTTGCTAAATAGTCTCAATTAAGACTAGGAATATTTACATTCGGATTTTATTAATTTGAGTCTGATCATCATCGTTCAGATTTGTATCATTTCAAGTTTTGATCACACTTGTGACTTGACTTAATGAAATCGGAAGGTAAACTATTCAAATTCTTAAAAGGAGACTGTTTAGTAAGTTGTATTTTGAGTAAATACGCCCTTCATATATCGATTATTGCGTCCGAAGCGTGCACGCCCACCACGCGGTATAAAATCCCATCGCAAAGAAAATCGGTCTCTCATAGAATAACACGTGTTTCGTCGCGGCGGCGAGCGAGGCGGCGAAGCGAAGACTCAGGGATCAAATAGCGCAATAACGGACGCGTCTGAATAGTCATGCACTAGTATTCAAGAGCAAGCTTCCTTGCGCGATTTCTTGTCGGTAGATGGCATCAGGTAGGTACATCGCTGATATGGCACTTTCCTATATGTTATTGTTGAGTGTAAATGGTCCAGTTAACTGGACCAATTTACTAGTAGATGTGCCGGTAGGTCAGACTTATAAATAAAATGTTTTTAAATCAAATTTTACCATGAGAGCAACGATCGGTCCAGTGTTGATGACCCCCCCCCCCCCCCCCCCCCGTCCAAGATCAAAAATTCTAATAATTCATTTTCACAGCCGCATGCACATTTATATTGGGTTTGAATTTCATTTAGTCTAGTCTACTTACTTGTGAGTTGTGCACAAAACCAAAAATCAAAATGGGATTTTGATTTTTAAATCTGATTCATGTCTCATGTCTCATGATTCAATTTAAATTGTTTTATAAGGCACAGCATTGTAGTTAATAATTAATTACCTTAATATGCCCTTGTTTTTATTTATTTTTTCCCTACAAAATAACCTAATTTTATTGTAGGTACTAAAGCCAAAGCCAAAGCCAAAGGCGAGGGTATTTTTTTTTATCAAATTGCAAATGTTTACATATAATTTGACAATATATGTTTTGTATATTTTGTGCATTGCACCACAAAGATTGAAGAACATGGTCATGGAAAAAAATAAAAATAAAATTACCAACCTTAAATTGAAAGCGTAAACATATTACAAAGAAGTAATATTTCTGCAGAGAAACTCACATTTTCTGGTCTTAAATTTAAATTTGGTGTGTCAACAACAATATGAGGAGCTAGAAGATTCTGCAAATTGAATGGAAATTATTCAAGCAGAATAATTTGAAAGGCTTTGTAAAATTATCCTTCAAATGTCAAGATATGGCAGACATGGTGGCCCAAAGTTACAAGACTGATTTTCTCTGGTAAGGAGTGGAAATAAATTGACGAGGTTACGGAATTGGGCCATTATTAAATGACTTGTGAGTACTTGTGACTTTAAATCAAAATGTTTTTAGATGTATACATGCATGCGTTAGTTTCAGAATTTTTGATATTTCAGCTGTTTCTGAACCGATTTTGATCAAATAAAGTTTATTGCTGTCATTAAATTGTATACTCTTTCAAATTTGAATGGCCTCACAAAAAAATTATTTCTTGAAGCGCCCTCGATCTACAAAATGTATGCCAAACTCAACTATCCCTTTCAGATTAGATTTTTTGCTCACAGACTCACCATTCGTCATATTTAGTTTACATTGTGCAAATGTAAGCATTCTTCTTCATTTTAAATGAATTCTTTTTGCAGTAAATTATTAAGTTAATTATGTTTCTTGTGTGTAGAATTAAAAAAAAAAAAAAAATTGTTTTACTAAGGTGTGTACTTTTTGTTCCCTCTCAGCTTTTTCTCCCACCCCGAGCTGCAGGCAGATCTTGTCAATGGCTATACACTTGGATCAGAAGTCATCATTGCTCTGTCTGGAGGTAAAACAAACATCGTTTATAGTCAGTCAGTACTCAGGCAGTCAGTCAGTACTCGGTCAGTCTGTCAGTTAGTACTCAGTCAGTTAGTCAGTCAGTCAGTCAGGCACCCAGTCAGTACTCAGACTCAGTACCCAGTCAGTCAATCAGTCTGTCACACAGTCAGTCAGTCAGACAGTCAGTCAGTCAGTAAATCAGTCAGTCACTCAGTCAGTCAGTCAATCAGTACTCAGTCAGTAAGTAAGTCACTCAGTCAGTCATTCAGTCAGTACCTAGTCAGTCAGTACTCAGTCAGTCAGTCATCCGGTCAGTATGTAGTCAGTTGATCAGTCTGCCAGTTGTTTGTATTCAGTCAGTAAATCAGTCAGTCAGTCAGTCAGTACTCAGTCAGTAAGTAAGTCACTCAGTCAGTCATTCAGTCAGTACCTAGTCAGTCAGTACTCAGTCAGTCAGTCATCCGGTCAGTATGTAGTCAGTTGATCAGTCTGCCAGTTGTTTGTATTCAGTCAGTAAATCAGTCAGTCAGTCAGTCAGTACTCAGTCAGTAAGTAAGTCACTCAGTCAGTCATTCAGTCAGTACCTAGTCAGTCAGTACTCAGTCAGTCAGTCATCCGGTCAGTATGTAGTCAGTTGATCAGTCTGCCAGTTGTTTGTATTCAGTCAGTAAATCAGTCAGTCAGTCAGTCAACTAAGTCACGCAGTCAGTTAGTCAGTACTCAGTCAGTTAGTCAGTTAATCAGTCAAATTTGATCAGTTAGTCACTAAGTCAGTAATTCATACAGTCAGTACTCAGTAAGTCAGTTGGTCAGTCTGCCAGTCTGTATTCTGTGAGTTTAGTCAGTTGGTCAGTCAATCAGTCAGTGTTCAGTTTAGTCAGTCAGTCAGTCAGTTCATACTCAGGCAGCAAGTCAGTTTATAGTAATGCTGTTAGGTAAAACAAATATCCCGTCTCGGATCTCGGCTTGTAGAAATAAAAAATGATTAACGGGTCCCGGTCCGGTTCCCTTGTGAATGAACAAAAACACTGTCTGTACCCATGCACACACAGTTGCTATTTTGGGGAGTTATAAGGAGACATACCATTAGCCAAGGTTCAGTGGGCATGCATATATACCAAACTCACAACCACATGTGAACTCAGGGCCTGTGTAAGATCATGTTTGGGCGAATTTTTTATGACTACAAGAAACACAATGTTTAAAAAGTTTGTCAAAAAAAAATGGGTGGCAGCATTGGGGTCATTTATTTTGGGGGGTGTTCCAGTGTTTGGGGCAGAGTTATGTGTTTTTGTTTTGTATAGTTATGTTCAATAAAGCATACACATGAAAAGCCAGTTCACAATATATGTTTGTGGGAGTCAAGAAAAAGACAAAAAAAGTATATTCAATGGCTGGGGGTAAGCTTTCCAACAGGTGGGGGCATTCTCCTTAAACCCTGGCTTTGTATAGCTCTGCACAAATTCTGGTAATTGACTTCAAGGCTCAACCTGTTTAAACATTGTGACCTTCTCTGCTCCTGGTCCTAGCCACAAGTCGTAAATCTGTCATAGCTACTGCAAATTACTTGCGTCGATCCCATTTTTTTCTTATATGTACAGTATACAAATTTGTTATTATTACTGAAAAAAAATGGGTTGCCAAAACGAGAATTATAGAAAAAAAGGGCCATTTCTCGGACCGCTAATTTCCCGGTTGAAGGCCATGTTCGCCGGGAATTCCCTTCTCGGATCGGATCGGATAACAGCACTAGTTTATAGTCGATCAGCCAGTAAAATGATCTTAAAAGTCATTATCAGTATATCACACTCTCTGGTGGTATAATACGGACACGCACTTTTATAAGCCAGCCATACAGTAATCGACAGTAATCTAACCCTGACTTCAAACATTCCAGAATATACATTTGCTAAGGACCCTTCTGCCATTAGGATTTTGAACCACTCTCTTGTACCCACTTCCAGTTAAGATGTAAAACTACTAGGCCTGTAGTATTCTTGAGGATAAACCTACCAAGTATCACCTAAGTAGTTAGTCAGTAGTCACTCAGTCACCTAGTCAGTACTTAGTTTGATAACTAAAACAGTCAGTTTGTTCATCACCTACTCATCACACTACTTGAGGTGTATTCAAATAGGCGGTTGGTTATCCGGTCTTAATTGGTAAGTCAATTAGTCATTTGGCTTAATATAGCTTGGGAGATTGAAGTCATCATCACACTTTCTTGGGGTATATTTTTAGATCAAATTAGTCAATTAGTATTTCACTCAGTATTTAGTAATTCAGTTAGTCAGTCAATCAGTTCGCCAATATAGCTTAAAAGTCATGATTGCACTGTCCAGAAGCAATATTCAAAGTTAAAGATCAATACCAGTTTTGGGAAAGTAGCCGAAAACATTTATATTGATCAATAATGTTGGATTTATAAGTATTTAAATAGGGCTTGTGTGGTAAAATCCGAACCTAAGCATCGTTAAATACAGAAATATCGGAAGAAATCCAATACCTGCCCGTGAAATGTATAAATCCACCGCCCGTTCGCACCTGTCCGCGCCGCTAGCGCTGGACTGGAGATTATATCGACAAGCTGGGAACAAGCCCGTATAGCGATCGCACATGGTCATATTTGCACGTAGCGTATGCGCGATTGCGCGTTGGTGATATCAATCCGCAACAGATCAATTTATAATTTTGCTAATATCAATTAGTAGGCGGTTTCTTGGCCAAATTTGTATAATCCCATATTAGTAAAACTATATTCTTTCACATGGTTGGTAATAATTTTTAGGGGGTGGGGCGTTTCCCACTACTGTCATTCACCTTTAATCTTCCTTTTTTTCTGGTGGCCCGATCGGGCAACTAAAATGAGCATTTTTCTTATTTTGGTGGCCCAAAACCAAAAAACATCCATACATAACTAAACTGACGATAAATATTTTGTTTTATATTTATGAAAAAGAGCAAAATAAAATGGGCTCCCACAGGAAACCATTTGCAATGCTCATGCTGATCAGTATCTATAATAATTCATGTTGAAATTCATGAAATATTTTACATCATTCATGAATTTCAATGTTTACTCACAGCAACATTCTGGAAGTTCGTGGTTTGCCGAACTTTGTGCAAACATTGCTATATTGCAAACTTTATCTCTTTAGTGTTTACATTTGTTAGGAGATTGGCAGTTAAACTAATAAAGTAAACTATATGCAAGCCTTGCTGATAAAAACAAGCTCATAAAAATCCAGATGATAAGAAAAGTAAATTTGCATTTTGAGTGTAAGTAGACAATTCAGGACTATACTCACAAACAAAGGGAAAATAGAAAATTAGAATTTAAGTCAAGTGGGAAATAAAATTTTCCATTTCTCATTACTTTCCAAAGGTAGGACATTATACTTTGTGATCACCCTCCTTAAAGGGATCTAGTAACTATACATGTGCAAAAGGTGATGAATGGTTGATACAATGTGTATTCTTGCGATTTGATATGTCCACGAGTAATGTGTGACAATTTCACGTTAAATGTATGTTTTATGGCATCTTTTAATGAGCAAAAATGAAAAGTTATATATGCACTAACTCATTGCACTGGCTTTGTACATGGTTATGACTGGCCAGTGGATAATTTAAGATTCGAACACTTCAGTCGTAACTCGTAAATATTTTGTTCACGAAAGGAAAATTTGAAAAACCGAAACCGGTCCTATGCTTCTATTGTTAACATGAATGTACAACAAGGTATGAGAGAACCGAGAGATAAGTAAGTTTTGAAAATTTGGACAATGTTACTAGATCCCTTTAAATTATTTGCCCATTGGGGGTGATTTGATTTTAGACCATCTGATGGCCAATATTAACTTTTATTAACTTTGATCATTTCATGTATCATGCAAGTTTGCAAAAAGTTTTATTTATTTATCAAATTCAATCGAGATTTATTTATTTTGTAGCTATATAATTAAATGGATCCTAATATTAAATAATGTAATAATATATATAATATTTGTTCTTCAAAATTTTCCCTTCCATCCAGGATACTTTGCCTATGACCTGCTGGATTTGATGACCAATAACACATTTGCTGTATCGTGGCCTCTCTATGCCCATCATCTTGTGGTAAGTTCACATTTTTGTCTCGCCGACCGAAGTAGAAGGAAGACTAGGACCCCGTTTACAGTGAGAAAAAGGCAGGGCCGGGCCAGGCCCGGGCCAGGCCGCGGCCGAGTTGGCCCCGCAATTTTGTGCGTTTACAGTGCGAGGCCAGGCCGCGGCCTACATTGTAACCTTCCAATATTTTGTCGTAGTGGCGCTCTGCATGTAAACAAACGATTATTTTGGGGGGCGCGCCGGGGGTCACAGTGTAGATCCGGTCGCGCGCTGCGCGGGATATTTCCAATGAATCTTTTCCCCAATTCCCTATGTTTATGCATGTTAAATGCACGGCGAACTTTCGAATATCACAGCTGCCCGTACCTAATATAATAATTGATTAATCTTTGTTCTACCCTACAACACGAGAATATGGACGAGGAAGATCTCGACGTACTTGGCTTGACACACCGAAGAAAATACCATGAAAGCGTGGGTTCGATTGTTATGGTACGGCGTCATTATCCTATGACGTAATGATCCTTTCACTTCCGGGGTAACAGTTGGCCCCGCAATTGGCCGCGCAATTGGCCCCGGTGCGTTTACAGTGAGAAAAGGCCGGGCCAGGCCGAGGCCGAGACTACCTCCAGAGCTGGTCCAAATGCGCGGCCAGTTTGGCCTCGCAATTGGCCGCGCAATTGGCCCCGGTGCGTTTACAGTGCGGGGCCAGGCCGCGGCCTGGCCGCGGCCTGGCCTGGCCTTTTGCTCACTGTAAACGGGGTCTAAGCAACCCATTTAAACGTTTTCTTTCCATCCATCTGCCCCATCAAAAAAATGGTTTGTTTACTTGCAAGCTCCTTCTTTGCTCATAAGTTTGCAACCCTGCATCCATTTGTTACTGGGATAGTTAGAAGAAATATCATGCTATAGTATGGTCAAAGGTCACTAGCCCATGTCGAAGGTCATTTGGGGTCAACTGAAATTAGGGTCTAATACAAACAAACAAAATTGAGCAAAAATGCAGATGGTGGGCAAGACATCCGTCGTTCGATTATTGTATACTATGAGATTAACATTGGTAAAATCCGTGCTCGACTTCTTCCTTCACCCCCTGCTCCTCATCATGGTCATTTGATTTGATTATCTATGATAATAAATTAATATAAATCTTATATATGAATAAAATATATATTAATAAAAATTTGATTGTAATTTCATTTGTTATTATATTTTTTTCTTCATAATTTTAATTCCAAGGTTCTGTTCCTGTGTTTCACCATCCTGTCTCTACGCCAGCTGTACGCGACCATCAACATCGCCATGATCCTCGAGCTGAACTCGATCTTCCTGCACGCGCGTCAGCTCCTTCTCATGTACGGCGTCTCCAAGAACGACAGCGCCTACCGGGCAAACGCGGTCATGAACGTGCTGACGTACGTCGTCTGCCGCATGGGTTCGATGGGGTTCCTCTGCGTGTGGGTGGTCCTCACCGAGGCGGACGTGCCCCCGATCATCCGCAGAACCGGTCCGTACACCCTCGGAGCCATCTTCGCCATCAACGCGGTGCTCTTCTACCGGCTCATATGCAGCGACTTCCTCAAGAAACCCGCGGGAGACAGAGGGGAGGTGGACATCATGAATTCCTAGCACGGTTTGGTTGAGTTGTAGAGAAATATTTATTTGAAATTTATAAAGCTATACTCTGCTACATGTATGCAAGTACATGTAGGTTGACATAGCATTGAAGGGTGATGATTACAGGGTCTTCTCAAGATTAGTAATGCTCTAGGTTGAATAATACTTGCTGATATGTGTGATGTTTCAAGAGCAACATCATACCATATCACTGTTACAGTACATTTATGTGTTGTGGGTTCGTTCATATTGAGACTTTCTTCAGACTTAATCTAGTCATAGGTCTGAAGAAATTTTCACAAGAAATCCAAAGTGTAGACAGTAGACTTTGAAATAAGAAAGATGCAGCATGTATTTTTTAGCGTTAAGGTTGAAATCTTGAATGCTTAATATTTAAAAGGAGGATGTCTGCATCATACATGTGCATTCACAGTTCTGGTTGTGTGCAAAGAAATATTTAAACTTAATTTAACATGTTTAAAAGTTTAAAATGCAATATTTTTTCTAAAGCAGAATCTAGTTATTAAATGAAGAATATAGTCTCATATCTTCATAATATCTTAGATTGCTTGATTTTGCATACAGCCTAAAGCCCAATGCACACAGAGCCGACTCAACACGATCCGACTGGTTTTTAGTCGGGCTAAAGTAGGTCCTGGAGGTCTTTCACAAAGATTCATAGTTCAACTTAACTCTAAGTTGGACTTAGCAATTTTGGAAAACTAGAATCTATAAATGAAGAATATAGTCTCATATCGTCATAATCTTAGATTGCTTGATTTTGCATACAGTGTAAAGCCCAACGCACACAGAGCCGACTCGACACAATCCGACTGGTTTTTAGTCAGGCTAAAGTACATGTAGGTCCTGGAGGTCTTTCACAAAGATTCATAGTTGAACTTAACTCTATTACATGATAACATGGCATTTGAAAGCTGAACATATTAAAAAAATTACCCCCAAAACAATGAAAAACTGCGCTGAATATATCGATAAATTTCCAAAGCACGTTCGTGAGGGAAGGTTGAAGTAGTTACGGTACCGGTAGCAGCAAGTTTTCGGGCCGCTGCACTGCTGGCATGTTTCACGCATATTCGCTCGTATACTTACGGGTCTTTGTTCTTACGCCGGATTCATCCGCGATACGTTATATAGTTGTTATTTACCGATTTTTTTCGTAGTTTTCAAATGCTTTGGGGCTCAATTTTTTTTCTTTTCAGCTTTTAAACGCCATGCAATCATGTAAGTAGAATATCAAAACATTTAAACATGGTGCAAATAACCAAAATACGTATTTTGAGCCACTTTTAGAATGCACTGGCTGATCAGCTCGATCATACAGATATCCATCTGAAGTCTCCCCGAGAGTGTCGGCCTAACTTTGTGTGCATTTCCGTCAGCAATATCGTTAAAATGACTAGCAATTTTGCGCATCCTGTTCAATTTTCGACTGCAAAACGAAGTAACGAACCAAGAATTTCTCCGAAATAACCACTCATAAAGTAAACAATATTGATTCCACCATTTTTTATTTACATTTCACTACTTAATGGACTGTCAAACATACAAATTTTCAATTATTACTGGAGAAAATGGGTCGGCAAAATCTTCCGATATTTTCTGCCGAGAAAATGTATTTCGCAGATCCGGATCGGATCCGGCTCGGAAGCGATTATCGCCGGGAAATCGGATCGTTCCCGGATCGGATAACAGCATAAACTTCACGGCTCTTTGAAAATAACAAATATTGCTGATTTCAATAAAAATGCATGCCTTTTAAAAGAACTGTTCCAATAATTCTACAAAGAAACTAATGGCTTTCCAAAATAGTAAGGTCCAACTTAGAGTTCAGTTCAACTGTGAATCTTTGTGAAATACCCCTCTGACTTGCAAACTCTGGGGTGTGTTTCACAAAGATCCTCAGTTGAACTTGCCTCTAAGTTGGACTTATCTATTATGGAAAGCCATGTGTAGCCTTAGAATAAAATATATTCAAAACCAAGAATGCAAGTATTTTAGACTGTCATAAATTTTACATCAAAAGCATGGAATCTCCTTGATAATAGAAAATACTAATGATTTAAATCGAATATTATGCCTTTCAAAAAGGACTTTAAAAACAATTTTTCAAAGAAACTAATGGCTTTCCATCCAACTTAGAGTTAAGTTCAACTTAGGATCTTTGCGAAACACCCCCCTGGAGTTGTGAGGCAACGCACATTGAGCCGATCTGACTGAAAACTGCCAAATCTATTCGAGTCGACTCTGTTTGCATTTGGCTTTAATTAGTTTGTTTCATCTCTTTAACAATGCTAGATTGATTTAGCATGTACATAATACAAAGTCAACTCTTAGCATTGTATTGGTAAATATTCACTAAAGCTACATGTAGATTGATCAGTTGTACTTTGAAGGCTGAATATGATGGATAATATATCATTTTGGATACTATTATCTTGATAATATTTCATCTTGTAGTGTTTTTATTGAGACATTCATGATTGTACTGTTCCATTTTTTACGTTGTGGTGGTGTGCAGTGCTGAGAATATATCTTATATGTACATTTATGTAATTGGAAATATCACAGGCTTCCGGGATATGCTTTTTCCTGTCCATTTTTGTAATTTTCTGTGAATTCACATGTGTGATAACCTTTGTGTCTTAATATCAAATTTATTTTTATTTAGTTTCTATCAAAACACCTTATTTGATTTTCAAATAATGATATATATATTTATCTCTTGAAAGGTAGTCGATTTTGGGTTTTTCTTCTCTGGCTAGAAAACAAACAAACAACTATCTTGAAAAATCATGTTATTTATATCCTGAGGAAATCATGTTGATTTTAAGTGAATGAAAACAAAGTTTTTAGGGGATTTGCGAATAAATTCTATATCACTATTTTTTAAAAACATTTTTATTTACTTTCATTAAGAAATTCAAGACAAATTGATTACTGATGTCTTTAAAATGATGTCATACAAAATCATGCAATGAACTCAGAACTCTTCTATTTTGTAAAGCCTTGCCTAGGTTTTAAAATGGTAAGACTTCTACCTGTATTTATTATGAAATAACTATTCAACTCTGCTATGCTAGAAATAAGAACTATAATTATCTATATACAAAAATACGCAAATATTAACTATTAATGTAAATTATCGTGCCCCACATTTCTGCTTTCATAGTAAGCATTAGAAGCAATGTACGGGGTATTACAATGTAGTTATCATAAATGCAAAAAGAAAACAAGGCATCTTTAGTCTTGAAATGAAAAGCTTATTATACAGGATGGGTAACCTACATGTATATTTAAAAAGCTCTGTTATAAAGAGGTACCTGATATAGCAGGGTAATTTCACAGGTCCAGCTTCTATGTATTTTATTATTTTTAAGCCATAATTATACACCAATTATATGAGGTAAGTTCAATGGGCGTAAGGTGCTTGTTAGAATGAGGTTTCACTGTATACTAGCAAGGAAGGAGTTAACGTCTTCCAGTCTTCCTGTTCAGTCTTTTGCAAAACATGTGCAACACTTTTTACAAAGTGATATTTATAGACGATATGGCTGATTTTCTGTCTTTCAAAACATTATTTTCTGACAATACCTACATGTAGCTGCCAAATTCTTTCAAAAACTGTTCTGCCCTCCAAATAACGATAGTTCATAGTTGGGGAACAATATGTGATCCGCTATAGCAAAACACGGCACTTGTCGGTAAAAATAAAAATGTGGATTTTCATACCATTAGAAAGGCCTCATAACAAGCTTTCATTTGACACTTTGTTCTAACAAAAATGTCAATAATTGGCGCAGATATGATTGTTTCAATTTTACAATCATAGGTCTTGTACACACATTTTGTGAACTTAGAATGCCAATTTCTCCAAGACACGAATTACCGACAAGTGCAGGGTTTTGCTATAGCCGGTCACATATATGTCTTAACCCAAGCACAACAATTCAATTTTGATATCTATAAACATGTAACATACACTTTCCATAGACCCCAGCCCGAGTATTTTCATGACCAGTCTATGGGTTAACCCTTTGCAGCATTTTAAAAATAATTTATGCATACCCTTCATATTTAAGTTAACACGTTCAGGACTGGTCCCGAAAATACGTAGAATTCCTTATTACCATATTCTATGGTATTGTAAAAAACAAGAAATAATCCAAACTGATCACTGAAACTAGAATTACGTTGCTGTTTTTATTCAATAATTATTCAGAAAATGGAATCCGGAACTGAGCTTCATTTCATACATACCTTTATAATAATAATAATAATAATATTGTTTGTCCCGTTACTTGTAAAGCTGAACTCTCCATTTCGGGACCAAATACCTCTTTACTTTTTGCTAAAATTTGGTATCACAGTACTTTATCGTAGTTCATCCTGTAATATGAAGATGTTGTATTTTCCAATTTTAAAAACACAACTTCACAAGTCATAAGAAGTTTGCACACACAAACGCACAACCCAGTTTTCAAATTTCAATAGATGTTGATGTGTAGGTTTCAATTATGATTTATACTTTACGCAAAAGATGTTGACCAAGATTTATTGCAAAATGGTGAAGCATTGGATATGAAATGATTTCTAATCATGTTGCAAATTCAGAATTATATATTTAGAATAGTCAAGTGTGATATTACTGTTACGAATTAATTTCTGTGGGTAATGAATGGTAATAAGTGGTTATACATGTATATAAAACATTGTCTGGTTATTTGTGATAGTAATTGGTTCTAATCTAAACATTGTCAGGCAAGCCGACAAAATTTGCAGCCCAGCAGTCGCCGAGTTTGTAATCATCCAGTCAAGGTTCCCGACTGTGTTACCATTTAATAATTCATGACTGCTGCACTAAGCCCAAGAGAGGGCGTGTTATTTATTAGCTACAGCTAGCTTCTAGAATCAGTGTAAAGATTTGTACCTTGATAATTCATGACTGCTGCACCAAGCCTGAGAGAGGGCGTGTTATTTATTAGCTCCAGTTAGCTTCTAGAATCAGTGTAAAGATTTGTGTACATCGCACGATTTCATGGCATCCCGCGATCAGAGCCGTAGGCACACGAATTGTGGAAATCGCCCTCTACTGGCTTGATCCAGTTGGGGGAAATAAAACGAATAAAATCGGCGAGAAACTCAACAAGCAATCATCCTGCTCCAGCCCACAACTAAAAACCAAAATTGAAAGGATCACAAAAATGTGATGCGATAACTTCAGTTAGCACTCTTGCATTTGATTCTTTCAACACACTGCCTGTTTGAAATTCAGTTATTAATTGTGACCTTACACCACAAAACGACCAATATGTCGCTGTGGTAGTTTCTCTTTTATTAGCAAAAATAGTCAAATTTTGTTAAAAATATGAGATTTAGGATTTTGATATTTCCTGAATAAGCATATTTTAATCTAGCTTATGTAACATTTTGAGCATCAGAAATTTGCATTTTTTGTTCATCCCAGTGCTTTCAATCTGCAATTACCCGTTGTTGCTCAGCAAGCTTCCGGTTGCGAAACCCATCGAGAAATGTTTATCATTGATATGCAATTTTTCTACCTTTTGTTTGTTTGTTTGTACAATTAAAGAGGCTTACTACTAAATCATGATATGTTGGAAAAGTTTGACCGAAACATTTAGTAAATGAAGTTTTAAGTGATACAATTATTCTACTATGTTTTGTAGGACAATGACGATGCTTTTAATTTTTGGGTGCTTGGGATATCATTCTTCCATATGACAAATCAAATCATGTAGGACTATAAATGCAGTTGTGATTAATGTTAGTTGATATCAAAATACCAGGCAAAACATAGAAATAATAACAACAGTTATTTGATGTAACATAACTTTCATTTTGAATATAGCATAGCTTTGATATGAATCTCATTTTAAACAACTTCAATATTTTCTGTAAACTATATGATGCTCAATGTTCTTCTCAGCCGTCTTTGCCTTTTAGCATATTTATTTAAACATAGGGAAACTGATAGTTTGTTATTTCAAATAGGGAAACTGACCTGAAATATATAATATAAATGAATAATGAGCAAAAAAAACATATTTAATTACAACTTTAAAAATCTAAAATTTTCAGTTTGTAGTCTAACAGCTTGTAATGAATTTACGCAACCACATTTTATATGATATGTTTCACACTTCATCTTTTCTCATTTATTAGATGATTATTTATATTTTTCATTAAAAACATGCATGCTTCTAAACTTGTAGTAAATGTCTGAAAATACTTTTGTACTTCGAAAATTACTTCAAAATTATGGGGTACTTTGTATATTTTACATTATAATTATATGCTAATCAAGTCAAATCTTGTGCATCAAGTGTAATTGAAATTAATTAATATTGAAGTACAAATTAAAATAAAGCCTTGATTTAAAATGTATATAATGTGACTTGAATATCATGAAAATAAATTCTACTAAGATATGTTACTTGAATATTATGAAAATAAATTATACTTGAATGATTCTATCAAGATATGTTACTTGAATATTATGAAAATAAATTATACTAGGAATAATTCTAACAAGATACGATTCCCCATCAAACAGACAAATAAATTCTCTTCCTTCAATCCTTTTGTCTTCATTTGTAAAAATGCCTTTCTAACGATTTTTTACCTACGATTGTTAAATTATAGTTATTCATGAAGAGGATACTCTCAAAATTCACAATGTGCAGTTGAACGTAAGAATTTAAATACGACACCTTGGGAATATATGAAATGTTTTTTTTTTTACATTGATTTGTTCAGTAATATCTTCTTTATTTCTGTAAAATACAGTTAGGCTTCCATATATATGTATATATGTTCCTTTTATTTTTATGCAGTGCTATGTCGGACAATTTTGTTTTTACGCAAGCTTTACTTTTGTATAATTTTGATATTTTAAAAATACTTTTACACGTGTAAATGTTTAAATATAATACTTATGTATGTAGCAGAAAATGCACAAAACAGATTTCATTTTGAGTGATTACTTGTACTAAATAATTATAGTGCTTTATGAATGTTTATTTCTTTGGAGAATTGTCATAGTTCAAAGAAAGATGTCATGAGTGCAAACAGGGAAATTTGCTTCCATATTTTCATATTTATTATTTCTACCTGTTGCTTCGGGTCTTTTCTCATTTCCGTTGATTATTTGTTTAAAGTCTATACATTAGTCACGAAAATGTATTCCAAGTTGCTATTGTCAATGTTGTGAACAATAATTTCAGATGATGATGATATAAACATTATAATTTTGAGGTCTATCTAGAACAAGTTTTCCACCATTTCTCTTGCTAATTCTTTCATTTTCAATCTGTTGTAACCCCTCGCCTACAAGAACCTGATGGCTATGTACAAAATCTGTAGGGATTTCAGATTCTCAAAAGGGGAAAGGTTAGAACAACACTTCCTCATCAAACATAGCTTCAGAGAGTTTTTAAATTGGTACGATATCATATGAAAGATTAAGAGTGGACCAAACTTTCTCTGGTTCTGGAGGGTGTTTCACAAAGATCCAAAGTTGAACTTAACTCTAAGGGTGGAATTCTCATCAAAAGGTTAAATTTAGCCCGGGTTAAATTTTTATGGAGCGCCACACTGCAAACAATGCGCACTTATTTATAAATGCGCGCTTGTACTAGATATGCGCTCTCATCCTTCATAAATGCAACACAAAACCTATGAATAGACCATTGCGCCTGACGCGTATTTTTACGCATAACTGGCTGGAAGAAAGTATGAAAAAAGTATGTAGAATCTTGACAATAATCGTTGATTTTGCCAGATTTATTTGACTTTTCATATAAATAACATGGACTCATCTTGCGTGGAAACCTCCAAACTTCCGCTGTCAAAATCGAGTGTAGAAAGCGCTAATTGAATGAGAAAAAAAATAGGATAAGTGCCAATGGAGCTATGGTGGCAAAGAAGTAACTACCCGGCTTTCCATAAAACAGTGGGTTAAATTTGACCTACTTCTGACGTAAAACGACGCGAAACGACGCGATTTAGCTCTATGCTAAAAAAAGGTCTCCATGAGAATTCCAGCCTTAGTTGCTCTAAGTTGGACCTTACAGAAAGCTGTGAGTTTCTTTGTAAAATTGTTGAAACATATTTTTTGAAGAGGCACACAGTTTGATAAAATCAGTTAGTCTAGCTAGTTATTATCAAGGAGCCTTGAAATAATTGAGATAAATTTTGGTTGGAAGTTTCAAATACTTGCACTTGTTTGATTTTGAATATGATTGATTTCAAGGCTACAAACAGCTTTTCACAGTGGCGGATCCAGGGGGGGGGGGGTTAGGGGGTTTAAACCCCCCCCCCCCCCCCCCCCCCCCCCCCCCCTTGGGCTGCCAAGTGAAAATGTATCGGTAAAAAAAGTGAACAAAATATTTTTAAAAATCACTTACGGGGGTTCAAAATAGCAAACAAAAATTGCTCGTGGACCAACGGCTCGTGGACGAAACCCCCCCCCCCCCCCTTAGCAAAAAGCTAGATCCCCCCTGCTTCATGATTGTTATTGTCCAACTTAGAGATAAGTTCAACTTTGAAACTTTTGTGAAACACCCCCTGAACTGTCTGAATCAATTTCAAACATCCACATTTCTTGTTTTAGATTTTGTTGGTATTGAATTGAAAGCATGTCATTTTGTTTAATATAGGTTTTAAAATATTGACCTTAAGGTTTATTTTTAACCCCTTGACTACTGGAACCATGTGGGTTGTGTACAAAGTCTATGGAAATTTCAGAAACTTGACGGGAATGGGATATAAGTGTTGACAGGTAAAAAATGTTATCTCAAATGATATGTACTGCAATGACGTGACTGTTCACTGATGCAGTTTATGTTTATAATACCCTTATGAAATAGTGTGATAATTGTCTAATTTATTTATGTGATAATATTAATCATTTTGTAATCCAAGTTAGGAATTGAATGTTTACTGATGCAGCTATCGGTTTAAGAGTATGTCTATTATACCCTTATGAAATAGTGTGATAATTATCTAATTATGTATGTGATAATAATGTTAATCATTACGTATGTATTTAAATCCGAGTGTAGAATAAAAGGAGCTTTTCTTATTTTCTGACTACTTAGTCGTATCAATGAAACACTGCTAGTTACTTGAGCATTGCTCTATTAACCCATGGGAACCTGGTGGGCTATGTATTAACTCAATGGTGATTGCAAATTATAGGGAACAGGTTAACATTAAGGTATGAACTAACATGTACAGCATAGATCATTGTATTTATTCAAGTTGTAATTAAGTGAACTGCCACTTGTAGTCATATGACTGCTGTCATCTTTAACAAATAAAATTCCTTCTAAAAATTTTCAAAAGCCCTGGAAAAGCATAATTGTGTTCTTCCAAAAATGTAATTGTAACCTTTTATTACGATACATAGTTATTTGCCATCTTTAAATTGCTGAAATATAAATTGTCATAGGCTATGGAGTTTGCTGCTTTCTGTGCTTTTGTACCCGAGTATTTTTGTGTAAAGTTGGTTGTCGTCTTTCACTTTCTTACTGTCAATATTTGTCTTTTTTTGTACAATATCTACCGCAAATTGTGATGCACTTTGAACATTGACTCTCGTCATTAAAACAAACAAAAAAATCTCACTTGTACGAAATATGCGATTATGATTGTTCTTCATCAGTGTTGCTAAAACAATACAAAACAATGACAATTTGAGCTTTGAGACCACATAGATCATTTTGTGATAATTGTGTTTTATATTTTTTATTATAAGCAATTTAGAAGTCTTAAGGTTTCTTTTCAGAGGATGGTCATTGTTATTTTGTCTTTCAGTACATATTGTTATGTAAAATGTGTGATATCTCTTGGTTTTTAGGAAATTATGAAGGATTATACAGTTGCTAGTTTGATATCTACAATGCTTTAGATTTCATATTCAAAGAAAGCAACATTACACATTTATGTTGAAGGTACAATTTTGCCAGGAGGGATCTAGTAACTTTGTTGACTTGTGAAAAAAACTGACGTAGGGTTGTTAAAATGGGTATATTCTGCGAACGGATAAGTCCGCTGAGAGATGTGTGAAAATTGTATTGAAAATGAATGTCATTTGACCGAGTAATGAGCAAAGAATTGAATTAATATTTGCTAAATCATTGCACTAACTTTGTACACAGACCTCATTCTCCCATGGAGAATTTAAAATCCGTAATCTATATGAATTTGGAAAACAGAAACCTGCTCCATGTTTCTATAGATAACACAACGAGGTATGTGAGAACTGCTAGAATTCTAAGTAAGTTTTGTGAATTTTGACAATGTTACTAGATCCCTTTAACTTGTTTCTGAGAGGATTATAGTTTTCTTGTCATTCAAGCTAGGCCCTCGCAGAAAGAGATCAAATCAATTGTGAAGCTGCAATTTATTGCAAAGTCAGATCATGTGACTATATACGCAAATCTCATTGGTTTAAATGTGCATATTTTCTGACTTGCAATTAATTGCAACATTACAAATGATAATTGCAACTCTTTCTGCAACGGGGCCCTGTAATGATTGCAAACTGAAATGTTTAAAAGTGTGGAATCCAAACGATGAGGTGAATGGTCAATCCGTCTACAATACGCTTCTCTAAAACTCAGTTTGTCTAATTGTTCTTTTGATGAGCAATTTAACATCGAATCTCATAGAATATCTTGTTTGATGGAAAGTTACAAAGGAAATTTCAGCAATGAGAATTATTTTACAACTATAGATAATTTTATACTGTAAGAATTTGGAGGACATGTGTTAATCAAATACTTTAACCATAGAAAGTATCATCGCATCATGTTGTGTGTTTCAGATTTGTAACGCTTCAGATTTTCAAACTTTTATAATTAGAAGTATTCTGAGTCTCTTTCATTACATTTTCAGTGTCTTTTTTTTTTTCTTTGGGAGAATTTGGCTAATGATGCATATTTACAACACATGTACATGTTCTTTCGCGCTGAAGGGCCTTATTCGTTCTATATTTGAAAGAAAATTCCACTTTTTTCATTCATGGATTTAATTCCTTTCTGCATGCAGTCAATTGACATGTGTGCAAAGACGTGGAGACAATAAATCTACAATTTAAAGGAAGATGGTGTGTTCATTTTTATTTCTTATGTAATTTGATTTTGTATGTAGACTTTGAGATTTGTTTTCAAATGGGTATTTAAAGGGTACCATTGAGAAATCCATTTTATTTAAATTTCAGAAAAAACAAAAACAAACAAAAAACGGGTTATAAACATTTACCATGTTCATATACAAATCAACACTAAAATCAAAGTTACACAGATAGAAGTGTAACAGTTAAAAGTCTGTGGCTTGACAAGTTTATAAACCCATTACAAAGAATTTTATACATTCTAGTGGTTGATTTTTACAATACAATTAGATCCACTAAAAGGATAGTACAGTTTACGTTTACGTTATCAAATAACTTACTTTAAAGGAACTACAGCGTCTAGATGGCCTAATTTTCACAATTCGACTCTCTATATGTAATTTTTCCTGAAGAAAAAGAATTTGGCAGTCATTTCTCATGAAATCAATCAATTTTGGGGTATTTAGTAAATATCTAATTGTCCTGGGAACGCCCCTTTTAAATCGCCAAAATGTGACGTCATCTAAAGAACGGTTTAATGAACTAAATTCTGTAGATGACGCGTCATGACGTAAGCCAATGAATTGTCGATCACGTGTCAATCACGCTGCCGATTCTGGACCCTAAATGTGGGTGGGGCGTAAACCGGCTGTAAATGAGATTTGGCATCAGAAAGTTAGTCTTAAATCACTACTGTGTTTATTTTCATGGATTTTTTTTCGGCAGACCTTATTTTACAAGTCATAAACTATGAAATAAGTGCCAAAGTACGTTATATTTTTTAGGTCCTTTAAGCTGGACCTCCAGGTTATGGAGAGCCATTGGTTTCTTTGTAAATTTGTTGAAACAATTCTTTTGAAAAGGCAGGAGTGGTTTTTTTTTTGCTTATGAATGTGTATTATTCCAAGGTTAGACATGGCTCTCCATAATTGTTGGGTTAAACTAGAATCTTTGTAAAACACCCCAGGCACATGATGTGGCATCCTGGTGAAAGGATGTGCCAAGAATCGTTGTAGAAAGAGTTGTAATTAATTGCGAGTCAGAAAATTATGCACATTTGTACCAATCAGATTTGTGCATTTAGTCACGTGTTCTGACTTGTAATTAATCGCAACTTTGCAACAGACATAATGCCATGTGGGTGATTCACAAAGATCCTATGTTGAACTTGAAATTATGATAGGCCATTTGTAGCCTTGGAATTAAACATATTCCAAAGCAAATCAATGCAACAATTTGAGATTTCCAACAAACATTTATATCGATAACATTTAACGAATAACACTAATTTGTATCAAAATGTATGCTGTTTAAAACAAGTTTACAAAGAAACTAATAGCTTTCCATTAAAATATTAGGTCCAACTCATAGAGTTAACTATAGTTGGGTTGTTAAGGGCCAAAAATATGGGCGTTTACTGCAATTTGGGTGCGGTTCGTTATTCCGAAGGTTCGTTATTCCGAACACGCAACTTTCGTATACCTGAGGGTTCGTTAATTCGAAAATGAAATAGGGTTCGTTAATCCGAACATTTGTTGCATTATTCCGAAGGTTCGTTATTCCGAAGGTTCGTTATTCCGAGGGTTCGTTATTCCGAAGGTTCGCTATTCCTTAAATTAAATCAGGTTCGTTATTCCGAAGGTTCGTTAGTCCGAGAATAAAATCGGGTTCGTTATTCCGAAGGTTCGTTATTCCGAAGGTCCGTTATTCCGAGGGTTCGTTATTCCGAAGGTTCGCTATTCCTAAAATGAAATCGGGTTCGTTAATCCGAAAATGAAATCGGGTTTGTTTCAATACTTTAATTTCAGATTGGCGTACCCACGGGAAGGAAGGGAGGGGGGGGGGGGGGGGGGGGAGGGAGAGGGGGGGGGGGGGGGCTTGCTCAATACAGGCTCTGTATTAAATTAAGAGAAAATAGAACTATAATTTCAGATTAGCATAGCCACGTGGAAAAGAGGATTGGGGGGGGGGGGGGAGGCTTGCTTAATCAAATGAAAAGATAAAACAAACTTAAATGTTTGATTGGTCTGGCCAAAGGGAGGGAAAGGGGGAGAGGCATGCTTAATGCAGGCTCTAAATTAAGTAAACAAAACAAATATAGTATTATACAGGGGCCGCGGAAATGTTTTGAAAGTGGAGGGGGGGGGGGGGGCTGACCACATTTAGGTTATTATTATAATTATTATTTTGTGCTTATGTATTTCTTTGTTTTAAGCCAAAAAAGTGGGGGAGCTGCAGCCCCCCGGTTCCGCGGCCCCTGTTATAACAAACCCGATTTCATTTTAGTATTATAACTAACCCGATTTAATTTTCAGATTAACGAACCCTATTTTATTTTCGGACTAACGAACCTTCGGAATAACGAACCCGATTTTATTTTCGGATAAACAAACCTTCGAAATAACGAACCCAATTTCATTTTAGGAATAACGAACCTTCGGAATAACGAACCTTCGGAATAACGAGCTGTAACCCTGCAATTTTGGATACGATTGTTTTACTTAGCACACATATTACTTGGATCAAAAGAAGAAAATGTATCCAAACAGACACTCTGTATCTTTGCAAATTTGGCCTAATTTCCATAATTTATGCAAATTTATTCATGGAAATGGGATATTCTATGAAAATGGTGTTTTTGTTAAGATATTTGAGAGAGAACATATTCCTTGGATCAAAAGAAGAACATTCATCCAAAGTGCCACTCTGTATCTATGCAAATTAGGCCTAATTTCCATAATTTATGCAAATGTATTCATGGGAATGGGATATTCTATGAAAATGGTGTTTTTGTTAAGATATTTGAGAGAGAACATATTCCTTGGATCAAAAGAAGAAAATTCATCCAAAGTGCCACTCTGTATCTATGCAAATTAGGCCTAATTTCCATAATTTATGCAAATGTATTCATGGGAATTGGATATCTATGCCAATGGTGTTTTATTGACATTATTTGAGAGAACATATTCCTTGGATCAAAAGAAGAAAAATTTTCCAAAGAGACACTCTGTATCTATGCAAATTAGGCCTAATTTCCATAATTAATGCAAATTGATTCATTGAAATGGGATATCTATGAAAACAATTTTTTTTTTGACGTATTTGAGAGATTAAAGAAAATTAGGCCTAATCTGCATAGATACAGAGTGGCTCTTTGGATGAATTTTCTTCTTTTGATCCAAGGAATATGTGTGCCAAGTAAAACTAATTGCAGTCACGGACCCCTTAACCACCCTTCTGTTAGAATCTTTGTGAAACACCCCCTGTTCTTGATTGACCCCAGCGGGTGGTGACACCAAATCTCCGACCCCTTCCTCGCCCCCACTCACCACCACTCACACTAGTAAGGGTGGCCCGAAAAAAACCCGGAACGGGTCACTTTCCAAGATAGTAACATAATAATTGTCCTTCGGATAGTGTGTATAATATTCCAATGAAAAACGATACCAAGAACAGTCATTTTTGTCGTGTAGTTTTTGTTTTAGGGCGCTATTAGTGACACCATGTCAGGTTCCCATTTCTGTCAATTTTTACCAAGTAAGTGCCTGATTAATCGCACTTCCTACCCGTCATAGCACTGAACAACTATGCCCATTCTACGGCACACAGCTGAATGCACACTAACAATGGCGCGCTTATTGCTCGTTGTTCGATGCTATGACGGGCAGTAAGTGCGATTTATCAGGCACTGACTTGGTACAATTTGACCAATATGGGAACCTGACACGGTGTCACTCATCACAGCGCCCTAAAACAGAAACTACACGACAAAAATGGCTGTTCCTGGTATCGTTTTTCATTTAAAAAGACATCCTATCCGATGGACATAATAATTTTGTTACTATATTTTGGGAAGTGCCCCGTTCCGTTTTTTGAGGGCTACCCTGTATATAGCCACTACTTTAGCGACTCCACATTACGCTATCATCTTGATCATATGCAATGATGTACTTCACATAACGCATTGGTTTCTCTCCTCCCCTTTCCTAATCCCATGCACCCTAGTCTCTTCGGTGGTGTTTCACCAAGATATTAAGTTTAACTTATTTCTAGGTATGACTGAAAATTATAGTGGCAGACCTTTTTTTAATAGCCTTTAGAAGAAAGAAAAAAGCAAAAGCAGCAATGCAAATATTTGAGACCTTGAACAATATATCAAATCATCAATATTATTAACGTGAAATCGTATTGATGATAGAAATATTAATGATTATCTAACCAAAGGTTATGCTATCAATTGACGTCTTTCCATAATTTAAGTCTAACTTAGAGTTTAAGTTGAACTTAAAATGGTTGTGAAACACCCCCTTGGTCTCCCCCACAACATTTCTTTCTATCTCTCTCTAAATTTTAACACCACTCTCTCTCTCTCTCTCTCTCACTGGATGTGTTTGTATACAGTCAAACCTGTCTATAACGACCGCCTAGTCTGCGGGAAACAAGAAAGGGACCACTGTAGACAGTTGATCTCTATATAGACTTTTCAATAGCATTGTTTTCTCTAGATCTGCAAGAAGTCGCAATTGGTGGCCACTATAGACAGATGACAGCTATAGACAGATAGCCACTAAGACAGGTTTGACTTTATCTGTATGTATGATAATTATGATGGTGCATGGGTGTGCATGTACGTATGATTGGTCGCATGGTCATCATTATGGTACACGCAACACATACAATAAGAATAATGCGGTATTTTAAACATGCTCTTATGATTGTGTGTTTATTCATTTTCTTGGGCAGGAAAAGTACAATACAACATAACCATGATTACAGTAAAAAATAAAAAAACAAATACAAAATAATAAAACAGAATAAAAAGGTTGCTTCAACATTTAAAGGACAATTTGGGAAAGCAATAATATTACATTGTAAGAAACAACGTCGGAAATACACGGGGGCGACGGGCGATTTCGCCCCCGTGAGTCTCAAAATCGCCCCCTAAAATCCTGAAAACGAAGAGTCGCCCCCCGGCCGCTAAGTTTTTTTCCGCACATGGTAAAGCAAATCCTAATGAAATATTCATAAGCAGCGATGTACGTCAAGGGCTACCACTCGCGCATGCGCATAGCCAACATTTCCGACTTTTATAATATACCGACTTATAGCCATTAATCTGACCTATAGCCACTAAATCTGACCTATAGCCACTAATCTGACCTATAGCCACCAAATTAGGGTTAGGGTTACGGTTGCAAATCAAGCCACTACCTGTGGCGCAATCGGATAGCGCTCTAGTCTGATAACCTAAAGTAACCTGGTTCGATGCTCGGTCATGCCATCGTTTCTTTTGCGTAAACTCGTACTCGATGTTTGATATTATACAAGTCGGAACTTTTGGATATGCGCATGTGATAGTCTCTCTCAAGTCGCAGAATTATCCGATCTGTACATCACTGCTTATGAATAATTCATTAGGATTTGCTTTACCATGTGCGGAAAAAAATTCGCTCGGGGGACTCGGGGGACTCGGGGGACTCGGGGGACTCGGGGGACTCGGGGGGGGGACTCGGGAGGGACTCGGGGGGGGGACTCGGGGGGGGACTCGGGGGGGACTCGGGGGGGACACTCGCCCGGGGACACTCGCCCGGGGACACTCGCCCGGGGACACTCGCCCGGGGACACTCGCCCGGGGACACTCGCCCGGGGACACTCGCCCGGGGACACTCGCCCGGGGACACTCGCCCGGGGACACTCGCCCGGGGACACTCGCCCGGGGACACTCGCCCGGGGACACTCGCCCGGGGACACTCGCCCGGGGACACTCGCCCGGGGACACTCGCCCAACGAACAGCCACAGAGGGGCATCAGGCAGGTTAGAGAACCCCTGCCTTGACTCGGGGGTCATACCCCCCAACGAACGGACACAGAAGGGCATCAGGCAGGTTAGAGTACCACTGCCTTGACTCGGGGGTCATACCCCCAACGAACTGCCACAGAGGGGCATCAGGCAGGTTAGAGAACCACTGCCTTGACTCGGGGGTCATACCCCCAACGAACTGCCACAGAGGGGTATCAGGCAGGTTAGAGAACCACTGCCTTGACTCGGGGGTCATACCCCCCAACGAACGGACACAGAAGGGCATCAGGCAGGTTAGAGAACATTGCTTCGACTCGGGGGTCATACCTCCAGCGAACAGCCACAGAGGGGCATTAGGCAGGTTAGAGAACCACTGCCTTAGCTCGGGGGTCATACCCCCAACGAACAGCCACAGAGGGCATCAGGCAGGTTAAAGAACCACTGCCTTGACTCGGGGGTTATGCTTCTAACGAACGTACACAGAAGGGCATCAGGCAGGTTAGAGAACATTGCTTCGACTCGGGGGGTCATACCTCCAGCGAATGGACACAGAAGGGCATCAGGCAGATTAAAGAACCACTGCTTTGAATCGGTGGGCAATACCTCCAACGAACAGCCAAATAGGGGCATCAGGCAGGTTAGAAAACCTTGCCTTGACTTGGAGTCATACCTCCAACGAACAGCCACAGAGGGACATCGGGCAAGTTAGATAATTAATGCTATTCTAACATTGCGGTCTTACAATTTTAGTTTCTGTTCGTTTTTATTGAGGATTTGCTCACATATTATTTCGACATTGCAGATATCATTAGTTTTATCAGGATAATGATATCGACTGTTCGTCTCCGATACCCTCGTGTTCTTACAGTCTATTGTCTCTGATACTATACCCGACTTTGTGACCATGGTAACACTGTCATCAAACTCCGTTAAACATGTCTCGATGTACCTACTTTGATCACATTTACTGTTACACACTCCAGTGACTGATATTTCATTGAAAATAGTCTCACATACATTTGAATGTATATCTATCTTTTCGACATTGCTGATATTATCAATTATCAAATCATTACAATGAAATCGACACATGTTCTCTATTACCATACCCGGCACCGAAACATTGTCAAAAAACTCCGAGAGATTTGATAAATTGTCATCTATCACTGGGGTGGTACACTCTTCATTTCTTGATGTTTCATTGAAGATAGGCGCACACACATTTGAATGTGTATCTTTCTTTTCGACATTGCACATATCATCAATTGTATCATTACAACTAAATCGACACATGTTCTCTGTTACTATACCCGATACCGAAACATTGTCAAAAAACTCCGAGAGATTTTTTACATTGTCATCTATCATTGTGGTGGTACATTCTTCATTTCTTGCTGTTTCATTGAAGATAGGCTCACAGATATCAAACTTTGAATCTATCTTTTTGACATTGCAGATATTATCAATTGTATCATTACAACGATATCGACACAGGTTCTCTGTAACTATACCCGACACCGAAACATTGTCAAAAAACTCCGAGAGATTTGATAAATTGTCATCTATCACTGGGGTGGTACAGTCTTCATTTCTTGCTGTTTCATTGAAGATATACTCACAGATATCATACTTTGAATCTATCTTTTTGATATTGCAGATATTATCAGTGATTGTATCGTTGAAACGATATCGACCGATGTTCTCTGTTACCATACCAGATACTGAAACATTGTCAAACAACTCCGAGAGATTTGTTACATTGTCATCTATCATTGTGGTGGTACACTCTTCATTTCTTGCTGTTTCATTGAAGATAGGCTCACAGATATCATACTTTGAATCTATCTTTTTGACATTGCATATATTATCAGTGATTGTATCGTTGAAACGATATCGACCGATGTTCTCTGTTACCATACCAGATACTGAAACATTGTCAAACAACTCCGAGAGATTTGTTACATTGTCATCTATCATTGTGGTGGTACACTCTTCATTTCTTGCTGTTTCATTGAAGATAGGCTCACAGATATCATTCTTTGAATCTATCTTTTTGACATTGCAGATATTATCAATTGTATCATTACAACGATATCGACACAGGTTCTCTGTTACTATACCCGACACCGAAACATTGTCAACAAACTCCGAGAGATTTGATAAATTGTCATCTATCACTGGGGTGGTACAGTCTTCATTTCTTGCTGTTTCATTGAAGATATGCTCACAGATATCATACTTTGAATCTATCTTTTTGACATTGCAGATATTATCAGTGATTGTATCGTTGAAACGATATCGATCTAGGCACTCAACAACCATTACCAGAGCTTTCATTGTGCCATTGAGAGAAGCCAAACTTGGCTCAGCAATTCTTGGCGGCCATTTCCCCGGCTGCCATTCACTTAGTAAATACTTGACTCCTAGAGGTATTGCGTGGGGCGTCCACAAGTTATCATTAAACTTGTAACGGTCGAAACTCTCGAGCGTTATGACCAAGGGGTTTCTACCGAACACAAATTGCAGCAAACGGGATATGGCTGAAGCACGAGCTTCGAGATCAACATTCAGATTTCTTGAAAATAACGTCCGGGTGATATTCACAATCTCCAAATTATTCGCATATCTTATTCGGTGCTTGCACAAATCTGACAAATGAGTATGCAACTTACTTACTATATCGTATAGCAATAGAAACAAACTACAATTTCCCGTGGGTATATCTTTTTGTAACGATTTAGACAATAACTCTGTAATAACATTGTCAGTATAATTACAGCACAAACTTTTACGGTCACCACCATGATGACCCAGTAAGTTTAATTTATCTAAATTGCTCCAGGTTCTTGCGGCGTCGTTGAACTTATACCGTTCTACATTCTCCGTCATTATGCAATTCCATGGCTGCTTATGCTCATCATCCAATCCACCGGGCTCTGTGAAAGGTAGAAAAAAGGAAAAGGGGAATGCATGTATATTAATAAGATGCGATAGTGAAGGATAAAAGCAAAACAATTATGAAGCTCAAATGGCCGTTGAAATATTTCACAACACCTCAAACGCAAAATTATTTTAAAGAATAAAACACTCAGCCGTATATCGTCGGGATAGAAAGAGGGTCGTTTTTTGTTGCTAAATTGAGTTACACATTCCATATTGTAGTTCTGAGCCTCCTCGCAACATGAATTTTGTCTAATTTGTAAATGATATGGTCTCAAAATGTAAACATGATTATCTCCGACAAGTCCGAAGTACAAAACATGGCTTAGCGGCCTTCTTTCTCAACCGTCGATACCTAGTTATTAGACAAATGATTTTATGTTCCCAAGAGAATTCCATGTTCGGAGAGAATCCATATGTTAAGTTTTGTCTCTGCCCTACAATCAATAAACCATTATCGTACTGCAATCAATAACTGCCATGCCCAATATGGGACATTTACTACAATAATACACTCAGCAAAAAAAGAAAGTAAACACTTGTTCAACTCCAGAATTTTCATATAAAACTTTAATAAAAATCAATAAATTACATATCAAATTTAAGAAAATTTAATTGTTTTTCAACCTGCCAGGTGAACACAAATTGAAACTTTACGCATGAGTGAACACATTTTTTTTTCTCTTCTAATGTGCAAAAGTAAAAATTGCAAAAATGAACAGTCTGCCGTTGATGCCCTTCTATTCCACAAAAAAAATGGAAACAAAAGATCACACTTACACAATGGCTTTATCTTTCAGCGTGTTCACACACACACATTTTCATCCCTTAATCATGACTAAAGAATCATGACTAACGATACGACGTATCGTTAGTCATGATTAAACCAAACTACCTCTTACGTTCACACACAAAGCCAAGATTCCACAACAGCTGGCTTCCAGGTGCACCGAACATCGTATAAGTGCGCAGTTTGCTACTGCGCAGTGTGTTGTCTTGTTCGCGCGAACGTTCACGTTAAGCCACGCCCAGTTAGTTACGAGTCGTATAGCTAATCATGATTAAGCGAGCGATGGTTGTTCACACACGAAAAGAGCGTGATTCTATAGTCAGCTCTCGTACGAAACGACGATAAAACCCGTGTTTCGTTAGTCATGACTAACGATACGTCGTTTCGTTAATCAGCGTTCAGACACACGAATTTCATCGTATAGCTAATCAGCAGCTGATTCTATAATAGTCAGCTGCTGATTATTTAGTCATGATTAAGGGATGAAATTTATGTGTGTGAACACGGGGTTTGAATGAGAGACACATGTGGTTAAACTGTGGTTAAACTATTGAGCTTACGCTCTCTCTGTCTCTCTCTCTCTTTCCCACACAAGAATAAAAAAGAGAAGAACCTTCTGGTAAATCAGAAATTAAATGGGTTAAGAGTTACTGTAGCCGCAAGGGTGATTAAATGTCCAATAATGTTCTTTTCAAGTGCAATGAACCATGCAAACCTTTATCGTGTTTTGTTAAACTTTTCTGTGCAATATAACTTTTTAAATTTTGTTTGCAATTTTGCAATTTTTACTTTTGCACCTTGGAACAGAAAATGAATATGTTCACTCAGGCGTACAGTTTCAATTTGTTTTTCACCTACCAGGTTGATAAACAATTTAATATCCTTTAATTTGATATATAATTTATTTGTTCTTTATAAAATCTTATATGAAAAATATGAACTTGAAAAATGTTTACTTTTTTTTTTGCTGAGTGTACATAATGTATTCAATTACTATCATCTATATCAACATTACATTTTTTTAAATCAACAATGAGATCAATAGTACTACCATATTAGTTATTCTATGAGTCATACAACTAACACTATATTGGTACAAATACTGAATGCGTGTAATCATAACACCTGCTATAATTGTGCTGACAGAAGAACTAAACGCAAAAAAACATGTTTTAAATGGATAGTTGAGTTTTGATATATAGAGGTCGCTGCACAAAATAATTTTGTAGTGAGGAAATGAAAAGGTGAGTGTCAAATTTGAAAGAGCATTCAATTTTAATGACAGAATAAACTTTGTTTGGTCAAAATCGGTTCAGAAACGGCTGAAACTGTCGATAAATATAACCATTTGTAATTATTCAATAACTTTGAACCAGCCGTTAAAACAAAATTAAAAATGCTTCCTCTTTTCAAACAATTACAAAAAAAGTTTTAAAATAGTTGTTGTTTATCTCTCTTTCTTATCAATAATTCAACAAAACATCACATGCACAATATATTATTTAAAATGTATGAAACCAACGAGTTTTTAGAAAGCGCCCTCATGAGTTTAACAGCTCTTTTTATGATAACACATACCGAATTGGGTATTTCAAGATTTGGATAAAATGGGTTTTGACTTTTTGTGGAATAGAAAAGATAAGATCAAACAAAATGTTATGTTTTTGGATTATTGTAAAGGTTGACTTAGACTAACAGACTTTCATTTATTTATTTTAGTGCAGAGGGTTAATGGTTAATGCAACCATAGGTATAGCCTATCTGAATTAGTATTACCAGCATTTTATAGAGTTATGTTGGACGTTTGGATGGCCACGAATTTGTTTTGTTGAAAAAAGACACTTCTAAAAGGAATGAGATTATTTATAATAATGGATTTGTTAATACTGATGGTCATGTTCTTTTCGATGAACAGCTGTTAAAAAAAAATGTTTACAAGTTGCATCATATTGTTCATAGGGAAGGCAATATAAATCAAACGAGGAATTTCAAAGAAAGGGTTTAAATACTATAGAAATTAATAAAATACAACGTATTTTTCTTGGCATGGAACAAATGTTTAAATAGAAATACCCGATAAAATATAGATAGGGAATACGATTTTTTAAAAGGAATATTTGTTATATAGATCAAATAACTTCAAACAGTATAATCATTTCTATTAAAGGGATAGTTCAGTTTTGGTAAAGAGAGTACAGTTTTGGTCAAACTAAATTTTAGTAACCAAAACCTGCACCATACCATAACAAATTTTCGAGGCCAATACCAGGTTAATGATGGTCGAGACCGCTTAAAAATTCAAAAGGGGGGGGGGGGGGTTCAACCCCCCCCCCCCTCACAAAGAAAAAAAAAAAGCTCTTTATTGGTCAAAGGGTCAATATTTTGTATTTAGTAATTTGTAATTGTTTTTTTTTCTTTCGAGCATGGTACAGTTATAACTGTTAGTTTGTAATGTAATGGTGCAGGTTTTGGTTCCTAAAATCAGTTTGACCAAAACTGTACTCTCTTTACCAAGACTCAACTATCCTTTTCACAAAACATCACATGCACAATTTTGTTTTCATTTAAAATGGTTGAAACCAAATTTTTAGAGAGCGCCCTCTTGAGTTTTAACGGCTCCTTTTGAATGATAACAGGCAATGAAATAAACATGGCTAATAATTGGTCGAGATTCTCACAAGATGTAGGCATGTTTTCTGTGGATGTGTGTGTGGGTGTATGTGCACGCGTGTGTATGTGTGTATGTAAGTGCTTGTATAGGTGTTTTTTTGTGTGTGTTTTTTTTTTTTTTTTTTTGGGGGGGGGGGGGGGGAATGTTTTGTTCTCTCCTATTTTCCCCTTTTTTATGTTTATGCTTTCTTCATGCATGCATATGTCATGCTTTATTTGATGTAAATAGTAAAAGTTAATTGGTACTATTTAGATGTGAATGTAAAATCATATTATATATAATTATGTAAACATGCAAATTATTTTATGTACTGATTTGTTATTGATTGTTATTGTTATTTTGTTATTGTTTGTAAAAAGTAATGGAGAAAATAAATATCTTTGAAAAAAAAAAAAAAAAAAGGCTTTTTACTTAGTAGTTTGTAATTTGTTATACCTTTCGAGCACGTTGGAGTTATAACTATTAGTTTGTCATGTAATGGTGCAGGTTTTGGTTACTAAAATTCAGTTTGTCCAGATCTGTACTCTCCAGACCGGAACTCAACTATCCCTTATATACTGATAAACGGATTGTAATAATTAATTTCCTTTCACAGGACCATCAAGTTCACTTCTGATTTCTTCTGATTTCTCCCCAGATGAGACGCACTTCCTCGATGTCACCGTTAAGAAGGCAAACGGCCACATCACCACATATCTCTACACCAAACCGACAGACACCCACCAATACCTTCATTCTACTAGTTGCCATCCACGTCACTGCAAGACCGGCATCGCTTACAGCCAAGCTCTCCGACTCCGCCGTATCTGCTCCAAAGATTCTGACTTTTCCCTTCACGCCAGAAATCTCAAGGAACATCTCACATCTAGGGGTCACAGTGCCAGAACAGTTACACAAGCCATTAACAAAGTTCGTTCTCTCCTCAGATCCGATGTCCTCAAACAGAAGAGTCACAACCGGACCACCACTGACGTGTTACCCCTTTTGACCACCTTCCATCCCAACTTACCTCCCCTCCGTACCATCCTCCACGATAATCACCACATCCTCCACACCTCCGACCGGCTCCAACATGCTGTCCCAGACCATCCCATTCTAGCCTACCGACGCCCCCGAAACCTCAAGGATTTCATCGTTCGTGCAGAAGTCCCTTCTCTCACTAACGATTCTTCTCCCACACAGCATGGTACCTTCAAGTGCACAGCCGACATATGCGTCATTTGCAAGGTTCATCTCTCTCAGGGCGATTCTTTCACCAGCCACTCTAACAACCTCTCTTTTCACACCAAAGGTAACATCACATGCACCACCACCAACGTTGTTTATCTGATCACCTGCCGAGTCTGCCGCATCCAATATGTAGGTGAAACCAAGACCACTCTCAAGAGACGCCTCTATGGACACAGATCCACCGTCCACACATCCAAGCTCGACACCCCAGTTGGCCATCATTTCAACCTACCCAACCATTCCATTTCTGACATGATTCTACAGGGCATAGAATCTCTAGGTAACCGTCCAGACTCACTACGCTCCAGCAGGAAGAAACACCGGATGAGATGTCTCTGCACCATCCAACCCCGTGGGCTCAACATTCAAGAAGGCAGTGTTTAGCTTCATCCTACACATTCTCCTAATATGCTTGCTATATTTGATTTGTTTTGTTTTGGTTCCATTATCATTTCTCAACAGATGTCCTTGCATTTACCATCACACTACTCCATACTTGTTTTATTTTTTAATTATTTACCTCCTCTCCACGCTCCATTTTAGATAAATTGTTGTATTCACATTTACTAAGCTTTGCACATTAGTACGATATATCTTGGTATGATTTGTACTATCACCTGTATACTCGCATGTTTTTTGTTGTATCACATTTACACTTTGTTCACCTACATGTATGTTTAACTGACATTGATTATTCTCTTGTTTTCCCACAGGCTTCCCTCTCATTCATTAGCAGGAGCTCTCATTCTCCATCCTTTTCCATGCATTGTTTTGCTCGATTTTCAACTATATTTTTCAATTCTCTCACATTTTCTCCATATTAGATTATCATTTGTTATAGTTTGATACTGTATATAGTTGTACATATTGTATATGCTCATCTGTTTATTGATATATCGCATGCACCACTTTTTAAGTATGTTTAATCTACATTTCTCCCACTTTCTGTTTTCCCACAGGACTCTAATCGGCAGCCAGCTGCATTAGTTTCATAAGACTTATTTATTTGTCATGTTGTAATTATTTTCATGTATTGTTTATATCCCAATATACTTATTTATATATCATGTATATATCTTGCTAACTAATAATTAACTGACATTCCCCTCTCATTTTCCATTTTTCTACAGGGTTCCATTTGTGTACATAAGCATTGTCTGATTTTCGTACATCCTTCTTTCTCTGGTTCATTCTTCATATTTCCACTGATCATCACCCATTCATTATCCCCCCCCCCCCTCCCCATCAGCATTCCTTTTCATTCCACCACTCTTCATTAATCCCACCTCCTCCACTTAAGCTCCCCTTTGTTTACCCCCCCCCCCCCCTCCCCCACACACACCTCCCTCTTCTGTGGCCACTCTGGCCCCCTTTACTATAAGCCCCTTCATCTCACCTCCATTCACATCTTGCCTCCATTCACTATTCATGTCCTTAATTACCATCCTGTATGGTACTTCTTTGATCATGCCTCCTTCTATCTTTCTATGACCCACATTCCAGCCCCTTGCTCCTTGTTACATAACATCCTCTTTGTGTGCATTTCCTCCAATCCCAGCCTAGTCTGATTGGCCACTCACAGCCCTTTCATTGTTCCATGTTTCCACCCCCTTCCTCAGTTTCTTAGCATGTGTAGCTATATGTGTATATATATGTTGTTTCTTTTATAGCCTCTGAAGAAGATTCTGCTAGGATCGAAAATTTAGGCCCTATATTGACTCTCATTTTATTACCCAGCATTATTATAGTAGATAAGCAGTTTTCAGCAGTATTTTTGCATCAATTAATTTCCAAGTCTATTGGTCTGTTGGTTGAGAATATATACTCGGCCCAAAAAAGAAAGAAACAGGACACTTGATGAAGTTTTCAAATTGCATATGTATACACGATAAAATGTACAGTATTATATATCAAATTAAAGGACATGTATTCCTCTACAGGCAGGGTATACATTAAAGATGTAATCGTTCATGCATCACCTGTCATGGTCAATAAACAATAGCAAGGTCAGGCTTCAAAACTAGCAAAACAGTAGAGGACCATACAATTCTAATAAAATGATAAATGATCATGTCACTTTAAGTACTATTTTAAACCTATTTTTCTGACTTTTCTATATTATGCCTAAATGAGTATTACTGAGGGCCTATATTCCGGGGTCACTGACATGCGTGCACTTATATAATGGATTGCAAATTTTCTTGAAAATAACAGCAATATAAAAAAGAAAAGAATATAGTTCAGAAAAAAGAAATAGTGAAAAATAGTAGCCTACAATTGTATTTGAAAATAGCAAACAAATTGTTTTTAAATTGTCAGGATTGAAATCGAAAGAAATAGGAAAAATAGAACCTATTTACAAGAAAATAACAAAGTCAAAGAAAAAAGCAAAAAAATAGTTTACAAATTGTCAGGATTTAAGTCAAAAGAAATAGGGAAAAATACTTCAAAATAACACAGTCATAGAAAATAGCAAAAAATGGTTTTAATGTTGTCAGGATTGCAAGTCAAAAGAAATAATTTCAATTTACTCGAAAAATCACTAAGTCATGAAAATAGTAAAAGAAAGTTTAAAAACTGATCAGAAGTCAAAATAAATAGGGAAAAAATAGTTTCAATTTACTCGAAAATCACTAAGTCATAGAACATAGTAAAACAAAATAGTTTAAAAACTGATCAGAATTGAAGTGAAGATGAATAGAGAAAAATAGTTTAAATTTACTTGAATATCACCATGTCATAGGAAAAAGGTTTTAAAAAGTTGTAAAAATAACAAATAAATAGGAACAAATCGGATCAATTTACTCGAAAATCGCCAAGTCATAGAAAGTAGTAAAACAAATATTTGTAAAATAATAAAGTCAAAAGTTTTTGTGAAAATCATGAAGTACTAGAAAATAGTAAAAAATAAAAATGAAGCAGGAAACAACACGCCAAGAAAATTAGGGGAAAATAGTAAACAAAATAGGAATAAAATAGCAGATAAATCATGACATTATAAACAATAGTTTAAAAATAGCATGTTTCTAATCGAGCCTATAAAAATAGGGGAACAAATAGAAATTAGTATGCTATTTTTTTCCTATTCTTTTTCTCGGGAAAATAGGTTTTGAATAGTGCTCAGCTCCTCAAAGTAGGTAGAAAACAGGTTTTAAAAAGTAAAAAATAGGGGAAAATATATCTTGAAATTTCATTTTTGACCAGGGATGACCTAGGAATTGAGCATCAATGCAAAGTGATATTCACTAACTCATTGCACCGACTTTGTGACACAGTTATCACTATCCAGTAGATAGTTAAAACCCCGAACACTTAAGTCGTAAATATCTTTTTTAACGAAAGTGAAATTCGAAAAATCGAAACCTGTCCCATGCTTCTTGTGTAAATACGAATACAATAATGTATTAGAGAACCGCTAGAGTTCCAATTAAATGTTGAGAATTTGGACAATGAAACGAGATCCCTTTAAAAGCGATCTTGACCATTAACTTTGTTCAATTCTTTGAAAATCACTTGGAACTTTCACATATCTCTTGTACCTTGTTGTTTGGCTTATGGTATTATTAATCAAGTATATTCAAACACGATCATAATGGATCATATTGTCACAAAAAGGGGGAGCAAAATAATTGTGTAAATTGTTCACGTGTAACAGGGCTAGCCTCGACTAACAAGTTGTGAAATTTGCTAGCTCATTTTTAAACAAATTAATTGCACATGCAATTGCTTTTTTGATATGTATTTATGTCATAATTATGTAATTTTAATTTATATAGTACAAAATTCATTCAATCATTTAATCATTAACTCATTCAGTCAGGCAGTCAGTCAGTTCCACTTTTTGTTCGTGCAAACGACAAATTGTGCTTATCTGTTAGTTATATAGTACAGTTTCGCTAAACAACATTTCAGTATACAGTACAGCCTTGAAAAAAAAAAGCATTGTACCAAGCACCTTTCTGAACTTAAGTTTACACTATTGTGCCATTTTTAGAAGATTTTTAAAAGAACATGATTTTATCAAATACCAGAACTGGTATAGTCAATGGTGTAAGGGATGCATACCCCACATTTATCCCTTAAATTTGAGCCAAAACATGGATTTTATGCAGTTCATAGTTTATGAATTTTGATTCCATCCCTTATTATGTCCATGAAGGCATGGGTTGTATACACACGTTATTATAATGCAATGTGCAACATTTGTTAATTTTGTTTGGGTAAGTTGTACAATATACCATAGAAAAGTCTTTTCGGGTCTTAGTGTGAACTGCATTATGAGCACATTAATTCAAAACTTTGTCATGTTTGTGGGAAAAGCAAGCAACATTGGATGTTGACTGCCCGGGGTTCAGTGACGCGCGCTCGTTAACTAAAATGGCTTGAAATCGGAGTACGATGACTTTCAACATCGAGACAGTAAGTTCCCAATATCTGACTTATTTCTTTATTTAAATCAATTTGATTACTTTTATGTATTAAGTATAAAACATAATACCGTACTTGTTAAAAAGCAAATTTAATACGGCTTGTTTTTCAAAGCAAAATCATGAGAAAAGACGAAATGAAATCGTTAAATTAAATCATGGCTTACTTCTTATTCGATACCAGTGATTTAAGAAAAAAAGTATTTCTTGAGACTCAGATTATACTTCATGTCAGAAGTAAAATTTCCTTCCTAGGTATGCAGCAGATTGCATAATTTCAAGTAAAAAAATCAAAATCTCTCTGCTAACCATGCATGGACGGACAGCCGAACACCCACCACCCATCACACTCGCCTATCGACCCCCATTTGGTGCAATGTTTGAACTGCATACTGTCACTTTCCTAATATCATCAATTAGTGAATATCACTTTGCATTTTCGCTCATTACTCGACCATATAACATACATTTAACGGAAAATATTCACACATTACTGATCAGTCGACATTTCACATTTCACAATGTATCAACCACACATATTGTTGCACATGTCAACAAAGTTACTATATAGATCCCTGTAAATACAAATGTAGTGAACTCTGCATGCATGGTTCGGCTAATGGTCATTATCACTACAAGTCATGCATTAAAGGTTCTCTGAAATCCAGATGCAAGCTGCCTTCAATTAGTATGTATTAGTGTATACATCAACTATTTGTTAACTATTTGACCTACATACGTTTTGCATATTTTTAAACATTTTAGCAATCATATTTTTCAGTTTGCTATACCCCATCTCTAACAAAACAAAAAAACCCAAGCGCTTATGAAAAATCCATGAGCAAGATTTTTTCCCAGGGAAACAACATGCAGCGAAGTAGAATGTTAGTTTGATAAAAACGGAACGTAAGTCCTACCTGAATCGTTGAACTTATAGCGTTCAACATTTTCGCACTTCATACTCGATCGTTCTAGTTGAGCTAAAGTCACAATGGAAACAATGAAAGGTGAGAGGGGAAAACAAATTAATTATTAGTAAAATTAAATTATGTACATTTACATGATTATTTTAATATATGCTACCTTTACAACTTTAATTTCACATATAATAACTCTGAAATTTGCAAATATTGTACATATTAAACATTACACATATTCCACAGCTTATACAGGGTAGCACAACAAAACGGAACGGGGCACTTCCCAAAATAAAGTAACACAATTATTATGTTCATCGGATAGGGTATCTTTTCCAATAACGATACCAAGAACAGTAATTTTGGTTGAGTAGTTTTTGTTTTAGGGCGCTGTGAGTGACACCATGTCAGGTTCCCATTTTTGTCAATTTTTACCAAGTAAGTGGCCGATAATTCGCACTTACGGCCCGTTTTAGCGGTGCAGTACGCGCGCCATTGTTATACAAATAATACACGGTCTAGAGTGCGTTGTGTAAATGCATCGCACGCGAGGCTATGTTAGCTGTGCGTTGCGCAGGAGGCGTAAGCCGAGTGCGCATGCGCACAGCTTACATACCCGAGAGTGCGATGCATTTAAATGACACACGATACTAAGACCGTAGTATTATGTGTTTTATAAAACGAGCTCAACCACGGTTGTTTTATTTTGCTGGATTATTGAAAACAAACTTGCCACAATTAATAACCCAGTCTATCTACTCTCTAGAGTATGAATTTATTAGGAATTAACAAAATTAATCATAACCACTGCATTCGCTTCACAGAATTTGACTCTGCAGCTCAGCAGATCAAATGCAGTCGATGTGAAATTGCCGAAATATTTCCCGTAAAAGTGAGAATTATCAAAGAATTTTATGCATTTCCATTTCAAAACTAACCAATATCAAACCGCATACCATATAATTTACGAAACTGCTAAGATTTATTTACTACAGAACAGATAATTTACAAAACGAACCATTTTCCATCTTTTAAAAAAATCACTTTCGCAAGTTTGTCTTCGTAGAACTATGTAAACAAGCATTGTGACGTCATCAACCGTGCACAATTTATGCAACGAAAACGAAAAACGCACCCCGGTTGCACCCTCTTTTCCACGTTTGTTTAAATTTAATGAATAGCCACGTGACAGGATTTAACCAATCACGTTACAGTATTAACCAGAGCCGTTTTTTAAGTGTGCATTCAGCTGTGAAACGAAAGAACGGGCACAGTTATCCGATGCTATAACGGGTAGTAAGTGCGAATTATCGGGCAATGACTTGGTAAAAATTAACAATGGGAACTTGACACGGTGTCAGTCAGAGCGCCCTAAAACAAAAACTACACGACCAAAATGACTATTCTAGGTATCGTTTTTCATTGGAAAAGACACCCTATCCGATGGACATGTTCATTTTGTTACGTTATTTTGGGAAGTGCCCCGTTCCGCTTTTTGGGGGCCACTCTGTATAATAGGCTTATCAAACACATTGGCGTCGATCACTGGGGGGGGGGGGGGGGGGGGGGTGATGGGGGGAGGGAAATATATCCCAATATTTGGGATTCAGAAATATAAAATAACATTAAAAAGAAAGGGAAATTGCCCTTTCGCATTCATTATGTCCCATCTCTAACAAACAAACAAAAACTCTCAAGCGCTTATGAAAAGTCCATGAACAAGATTTGTTTCCAGGGAAACAACATGCAGCGAAGTAAAATGTTAGTTTGATAAAAACGGAACGTAAGTCCTACCTGAATCGTTGAACTTATAGCGTTCAACATTTTCGCACTCCATACTCGATCGTTCTAGTTGAGCTAAAGTCACAATGGCAAAAATGAAAGGTGAGAGGGGGAAACAAATTAGTTATTAGTAAACATTAAATTATGTACATTTTCATGATTATTTTAATATATACTACCTTAACAACTTTAAATTTCACATATATGAATAACTCTGAAATTTGCAAATATTATAATTCTTCACGTTTGTTTCCATAATTTTCTTTTGATAAACATTACACGTATTCCTCACCTTATACAGGGTGGCCCGCCCAAAAAAGGACCGGGGCACTTCCCAAAATAAAGTAACAGCAGTATTATGTTCATCGGATAGGGTGTCTTTTCCAATGAAAAACGATACCAAGAACAGTAATTTTGGTTGAGTAGTTTTTGTTTTAGGGCGCTGAGTTGACACCATGTCAGGTTCCAGAATTTAGTCAAGTTTTACCAAGTCAGTGCCCGATTATTCGCACTTACGGCCTGTTATAGCGATACAGTACGCCCGCCATTGTTAGTGTGCATTCAGCTGAGAAACGAAAGAACGGGCACAGTTGTCCGATGCTATAACGGGTACTAAGTGCGAAATATCGGGCAATGACTTGGTAAAAATTGACAAAAATGGGAACTTGACACGGTGTCACTCAGAGCGCCCTAAAACAATAACTACACGACCAAAATGACTATTCTTGGTATAGTTCTTCATTTGAAAAGACACCCTATCCGATGGAAATGTTCATTTTGTTACGTTATTTGTGCCCCGGACCACTTTTTGGGGGTCATCCTGTATAACAGGCTTATCAAACACATTGGCGTCGATCACGGGGGGGGGGGGGGGGGGGGGGGGGGGAGGGTAATATACCCCCACCCAATATTTGGGATTCAGAAATATAAAATAACATTTAAAAGAAAGGGACATTGCCCCGTCACATTCATTATGTCCCATCTCTAACAACAACAAAAAACAATTCTTAAGCGCTTATGAAAAGTCCATGAACAAGATTTTTTTTCCCCCCAGGGAAACAACATGCAGCGAAGTAAAATGTTAGTTTGATCAAAACGGGACGTAAGTCCTACCTGAATCGTTGAACTTATAGCGTTCGACATTTTCGCACTCCATACTTGATCGTTCTAGTTGAGCTAAAGTCACAATGGAAAAAATGAAAGGTGAGAGGGGAAAACAAATTAATTATTAGCAAACATTAAATTATGTACATTTACATGATTATTTTAATATATACTACCTTTACAACCTTAAATTTCACATATATGAATAACTCTGAAATTTGCAGGTATTATAACTCTTCACGTTTGTTTCCGTAATTTTCTTTTGATAAACATTACACTTATTCCACAGCTTATATAACAGGCTGATCAAACACATTGGCGTCGATCGCGGGGGGGGGGGGGGGGGGGGTAATATACCCCCGCACCCAATATTTGTGATTCAGAAATATAAAATAACATTTTAAAGAAAGGGACATTGCCCCGTCAGTTTCATTATGTCCCATCTCTAACAAACAAACAAAAATACTTAAGCGTTTATGAAAAACCCATGAACAAGATTTGTTTCCAGGGAAACAACATGCAGCGAAGTAAAATGTAAGTTTGATAAAAAACGGAACGTAAGTCCTACCTGAATCGTTGAACTTATAGCGTTCAACATTTTCGCACTCCATACTCGATCGTTCTAGTTGAGCTAAAGTCACAATGGCAAAAATGAAAGGTGAGAGGGGGAAACAAATTAGTTATTAGTAAACATTAAATTATGTACATTTACATGATTATTTTAATATATAATACCTTTACAACTTTAATTTCACATAAAATAACTCTGAAATTTGCAAATATTATACATATTAAACATTACACTTATTCCATAGCTTATACAGGGTGGCCCCAAAAAACGAAACGGGGCACTTTCCAAAATAAAGTAACATAACTATTATGTTCATCGGATAGAGTGTCTGTTCCAATGGAAAACGATACCAAGAACAGTAATTTTGGTTGAGTAGTTTTTGTTTTAGGGCGCTGTAAGTGACACCATGATGTATTAGGTTCCCATTTTTGTCAATTTTTACCAAGTCAGTGCCCGATAATTCGCAATTACGGCCCGTTATAGCGGTGCAGTACGCGCGCCATTGTTAGTGTGCATTCAGATGTGAAACGAAAGAACGGGCTCAGTTGTCCGATGCTATAACGGGTAGTAAGTGCGAAATATCGGGCAATGACTTGGTAAAAATTGACAAAAATTGGAACTTGACACGGTGTCACTCAGAGCGCCCTAAAACAAAAACTACACGACCAAAATGACTATTCTTGGTATAGTTCTTTATTTGAAAAGACACCCTATCCGATGGACATGTTCATTTTGTTACGTTATTTTTGGGAAGTGCCCCGTTCCGCAATTTGGGGGCCACCCTGCATAACGGGCTTATCAAACACATTGGCGTCGATCACGGGGGGGGGGGGGGGGTGATGGGGGGAGGGAAATATATCCCACCCAATATTTGGGATTCAGAAATATAAAATAACATTAAAATGAAAGGGACATTGCCCCGTCACATTCATTATGTCCCATCTCTAACAAACAAACAAAAATACTTAAGAGTTTATGAAAAATCCATAAACAAAACAAGATTTGTTATCAGGGAAACAACATGCAGCGAAGTAAAATGTTAGTTTGATAAAAACGGAACTTAAGTCCTACCTGAATCGTTGAACTTATAGCGTTCAACATTTTCGCACTCCATACTCGATCGTTCTAGTTGAGCTAAAGTCACAATGGCAAAAATGAAAGGTGAGAGGGGGAAACAAATTAGTTATTAGTAAACATTAAATTATGTACATTTACATGATTATTTTCATATATAATACCTTTACAACTTTAATTTCACATAAAATAACTCTGAAATTTGCAAATATTATACATATTAAACATTACACTTATTCCATAGCTTATACAGGGTGGCCCCAAAAAACGAAACGGGGCACTTTCCAAAATAAAGTAACATAACTATTATGTTCATCGGATAGAGTGTCTGTTCCAATGGAAAACGATACCAAGAACAGTAATTTTGGTTGAGTAGTTTTTGTTTTAGGGCGCTGTAAGTGACACCATGATGTATTAGGTTCCCATTTTTGTCAATTTTTACCAAGTCAGTGCCCGATAATTCGCAATTACGGCCCGTTATAGCGGTGCAGTACGCGCGCCATTGTTAGTGTGCATTCAGATGTGAAACGAAAGAACGGGCTCAGTTGTCCGATGCTATAACGGGTAGTAAGTGCGAAATATCGGGCAATGACTTGGTAAAAATTGACAAAAATTGGAACTTGACACGGTGTCACTCAGAGCGCCCTAAAACAAAAACTACACGACCAAAATGACTATTCTTGGTATAGTTCTTTATTTGAAAAGACACCCTATCCGATGGACATGTTCATTTTGTTACGTTATTTTTGGGAAGTGCCCCGTTCCGCCATTTGGGGGCCACCCTGCATAACGGGCTTATCAAACACATTGGCGTCGATCACGGGGGGGGGGGGGGGGGGTGATGGGGGGAGGGAAATATATCCCACCCAATATTTGGGATTCAGAAATATAAAATAACGTTAAAATGAAAGGGACATTGCCCCGTCACATTCATTATGTCCCATCTCTAACAAACAAACAAAAATACTTAAGAGTTTATGAAAAATCCATGAACAAGATTTGTTTCCAGGGAAACAAGATTTGTTATCAGGGAAACAACATGCAGCGAAGTAAAATGTTAGTTTGATAAAAACGGAACTTAAGTCCTACCTGAATCGTTGAACTTATAGCGTTCGACATTTTCGCACTCCATACTCGATCGTTTTAGTTGAGCTAAAGTCACAATGGAAAAAATGAAAAGTG